>JAAVUC010000103.1:0-109182 GCA_014898925.1 Fusarium nelsonii | reverse complement strand
GACTTTTGACACGTTACTGTATTGGAAACGCTAGGGCCGTGTTTGTTTCCGTGGCGATCTAGATTCGCAGTCTCGGTAGAAAACCTCCTGTGACAAGGATTATAGGGGACTCAATGCTTATAGTGGGTCATTTTCTGAAGTTGTATATAATTCATACCCTCATGATACATTCAGTCAATCGATATACTTAACAACTTCCAAGCTTATTTGCAGTACAACAATTCAAGATGGTCGCTCTCAAGACAGTCGTTTCCCTCCTCTTCATCGGTACAGCTACCGCTCTCCCAGCTGTTACTGAAAAGTCCAAGTACAGCAATGATGGCGAGGTCTTGGATCAGGCTCTTGACAAGAGAGCAGTTCGTATGCACTACCTTACTAAAATACTCTGAAGAAGACTTGGACTAATAGTTGAGTTTCCCTTCCAGTCGTCTGCAACTCTGGAGACCGAGACATCAAGGCCCTGAAGAGTTACAACGCAGAGGGATCCGCCTTCTGCTCGACTTACATCCAGAGCACCAAGACTCATACCTCGACCCCCATCGTCTACTCCACCAAGACGAACACGCGAACCAAGACTGATATCCTAGTCAAGATCAAGACGATCCACCTCACCTCCAACCGTATTGTCAGGACCGAGGTCACCAGGACTGCTTATGCCACTCTCACTGAGACGGACACTGCTTTTGTCACTGATGTCGAGACCGACACTGTCACGGACACCGCTACAGATGTTTCAACTGCGACTGACACTGCTCAAGTCACCGAGACTGATACTGAGCAAGTGACTGACCGAGTTACTCGCCATATTACCAAGACTGTCACTGCTACAATCGACAGGACTTATACCAGGGATATCACCGATATTGACACCCAGGAGGCTACTCGACAGGTCCCTACCACTGTCACTGTTACGTAAGTACCTATTCAAGTCCTGCCAATATTGAAGTTTAAGATGCTAAGAAAATTTGTAGTTACACGTAAGCCTTCACCGTAGAAAACCTGTGAGGAAATCAGACACTAACTTCAAACAGAGCGGCAACTCCCACGACGACTGTCAAGACGGGTAAGATCCTACCATAATCGCAGTTTCCATGAGCTAGCACTAACTTTCGTGACTAAGAGAACCGCTGTGCCATCCCTGGTTCGGCCAGGAGTGGATTTGCTACTTACTCTGGCGGTTCAAGCACTCGTAACTTCAACGGTTGCAAGCTGTTCTGTTCAAGCAATAACGCTGTGAGCTTTGCATACAACGGGAACGCGTGCACATGCTTCAGGGCTCCAGCGTAAGTGAGCCGATTCTGGCCATCTTGGTGCATGGCTAACAATATCCAGTTCTGTCGTCGCAGTGAAGAGCATCAGTGGTTCTCTCCATTTCTATGATATCAGCTGTCCCTCGGCCAGCCAGGTAAGTTCACCTTTTTGTTTTTAACTATCCTGGATCTTGAACTTATGCTAATCCTACTCTCAAGGCTTCTAAGCGTGCCGCTCCCGTCAAGGAGGTCCCTGCATTCTTGCCTCTCAAGGACGCTCGTGAGGTTAGCAGCGCTTGCTCTTGTCACATCACCAACAGGCCTGCTGCCCCTACAACCACCACTATCACCGTCGTGCCCAGGACTGTCCCAACCACATTGAACAAGTACACAACTGTCTATGTCACCAAGAAGAGATACACCACCGTCATCGACCGAAGGACCAGAACCCTCACCGACTTCAAGACCACTACAATGACAGGCTATAACACCATGACCATCACCGACCACAAGAGTGCCACCGTCACCAAGCCTGTCACTGTCACTATTACTCACTACAAGACTGTCACTGTCACCAACATGAACACTCTCGACGTTACCAACTACAACACCGTTTACACCACCGACTACGAGACTTCTTCCGCTACTGACTACGACACTGTCACTGTCACTGACGTTGACCATGCTACGGTCACTGAGTACAACACAATCGTTATCACTGCTACCAGCACCAACACAGTGACACCTTCTGCCAAGACTGTGACCGCTGGAACAACCTTTGTTTATGGTTATTAGAGGGCATCTCAGCTCTTAATCGTCGACTGTGGCAAGTATATAAGAGAATGGGTTGGTTCTCAAACAACAGTGGCAGCTGTGGTCAAATTTGGACATATTGGATTGATTGGATATTTAAGCTTCTAGCTTTGGTCGACTGGATTTATTGGGCTTTTGGTAGACTTCATCAACTTGATACATATTAGCGCTTAGAGGTTCTTGATGATTGCATTCGAATTCTATATATTTGAAGATTCTTAATTGTATATTGTATTTGATTACCCCATACTCGGCCTTTCTCTGTACAATTTCTGAAAGACACCTCTCTAGCCTCGAGATTGTCAGCCAATTAAAGGCCTGGGAGTAAGACTTCATCATCCGAAACGGCTTTATTGAGTTACCCAAAATATCCGATAACGGCACATCAGCCAACTAGTACGCGGTTGATGTGTCAATTGAGACACAGCCAACCTTATGTTGCTACATCAACTAACCGGTGGAACGCTTTCAGTATGTCTAAAGAGATCGATAATCGCAGTCTGCTTGTAAAATTCTGCAGCGATGTTGTCTTTATTTGACCAAGATTCCTGATGACTAAGCATGCGTAGTGTCATGAGACGAGCAACTAGTCATGAAGTCATTAAACTCAATCAAGGGCAACGAAAATGAGCAATTCACAACGATTAGACGGAAGACTACAGCCCTGGTAGTAGTGATAGATTTATGACAGATGATCACCTACATAATTACTTCATTAGCTTTTCGTTACTCAACTGTTTGCGTCTGGCCTGTCTCATTCATCCCGACATAAAAACTCCACAACGCCATCCCGTCATCATACTCAGAGTCATTCCGTCATAGACTCACACTATCCCTTTAACTATAAGTTCCCTACCAGGGAAGTGGAGGGGTAGACTAAACATAAATATACAATCACTGATGTCACCAGCCAAGTAATTAAATTTCTTCGTAACAATTAAAATCCTTTCACGAAAGTCATCAACAAACAATCGACCTAAATATCACATCTCTCTTAATACGGCTTGACTTTGGACACACAACTCGTTATCCTATCATCACCACAACAGAAACACATTCTACAACATGTCGAAAACAATTGAAGCCCAAAAGCGCCGCGCCATGGCTCCCGTCATTGCAGGCATCTCACTCCTCGGCTTCGGCATCTACTACATGTCAAAACAACCAAGAGAGGAACGTCCCGGTGCCAATGCCGATGTCCGCGGCGCTAATGGTGTTATCGGAGCTGGAGGTGCGACTACTGGCAATGTGAGCACCAGTCTACAGGGTGCGTTCGGTACTGGTGGTCCAACAGCCGGAACTGGTACGGATTATGAGACGAAGGACACGCGTGTGGCTAGCAATTTGACGGGTATCTACACCAAGAGGGAAAAGGATAAGCCTGAGGACAGGGACCACCGTAACCCTAGAGTGCCTCGGGGTGAGAACAAGAAGCAGGAGGAGATTTCTGGAGTCTCCGGGTCACCTGGAAAGTAATGGGGGAGTTTCGTCAAGCATAAGATATATGATTGGTAATTTGGAAAATGGCATTTTAAAAGATGGAAACAGTATTATTATTCATCTTACTTCTTTTCTAACCTTTTCGCAATGGTGACATGGGTTCCGTACTCCCATTCTTCCTTACCATCGTCGCTTATCGCTTTCAGATATCCAACCTGGATCCAACCTCTACTCAAGGCGTGTGAGCCTACACCACGACGCATTTTGCAGCGGACACAATCAGGATAAATCATGGCGTTGATATTCTCGCAGCGGTAAGACTCAGGTCCTGACTCTGACTCGTTCTGGAGCAGTTCTCTGCAACGCCATTCAGTATGACGCAGGGTTGGCTCACCAGGCATGATGGGAGTGATCAGAAATATGGTGGGTAAAAGGTTGTTTAGCGGTTGTAGTTAGTTGTGTGACCAGTATTTGCTGGTTTGTGTGAAGGAAGGAGATGTAGCCTTTGGTTTTTTATACCAGTTGAGCAAAGCCAGTTGCAAATAGAGAGTCCGGGAAGCAGTTCAAAGGTCATGTCTATCACTTGGTAACCAGTTCATGGATACAGTTAAACACAAATTCAGTGCGCGTAGACAAGAAATGCCAGATAATCACACTATGATCATACTTTGAAACTAATCACGTTTCACTGGAAAGTTGATATCAGTATGCATCTATTCACTATACCAGCTGCAGCATGGGTGAGTCACAGTCTGGTGACCAATCCCTCTGCTCCTAATCGTACATACTTAGTCAAGGTCTGGCAATAGAACCAATGCCTAAACTGTTGGTCTGTCCTCAGTCAGCTTAGAGCTTAGAATCCCAGAACCCCCATTTTCTGGGCCCAGGATACTTCACCGTGTACCTCCAAAGTTCGTTGCCCCAGATATCATGGCAGAGGAACTCGCCAATGGTCTCCCAGTCTTGATTCTTGGCAATGGACCCGAGCCCTCGCTTAGCGTGGCACTTGGTACAAATCTCGAACTTCATTTCGTTGATCCACTCACACTGGGTCTTTCCACGAACTTTGTCGAGAACCTTGTCGAGGCGGGAGGGTTCCTCAGCTGGTTTGCACTGCCAGTGAGTGTGGTCTTCACGTTTGTTGCTATCCATTTTGGAGGTATGAGAATTCTCGGATAATGAAATGGTGCTGTGTTTGTTACTTTGCTGTGGTATGAGTATTTGTTGACCTCTCTGAGATAGAATGGTTGTGTGATTTGAAAAGGTTCCGATGACCGAAGGGTAGTACATATAAGGTAAGAATAAAAACCGAACACCATTTCATGTTCAATGTCTTGCGATAAAACATGTATTGGTTTGGTGGATGTTATTGGTAGGATGAAATTATGAGATTGTATAGACCTTTGCAATGGACATGTTCAGTATACACGTGAGGGGACAAAGGTGGTTCAAGGTCTTTGTTCCTGAACCCTTTTTTTGTTGCAGAATAGGCAGTCTTCACATTGCATATTAGCAAACTAGAACTTTGAACAACTTGAAGCTGAAATGCAGAAGGTAACAAAAGAATGATTGTGTAATTGTGCAGTCTTGTACAATCTAAGAGCGTCACACCAAATACAAAACTTTGTATTGTTCTTACCAGTAAAAATCGTCGACCAAGAATAGAAGAGGCACTAGTAGCTAGGGCCTATATCAGAAATCATTGTCCTTATACCTCCAGATCTCAATAGCTTCTCTTACTCCAATGAGAATTCCCAGCTTATCCAAGTCATTGTTCAGAGCAACAGCGCCAATGCTACGTTTGACCTTGCATCTCGTACAAGCCGTCTCACTCAGCCTGTTGACCCTGTGGCATTCAAGTCCGGTGTAGAATCATGAGGTATGATCTGGGGGATCCTTCGGGGGCTGTATCGGCATATTCTTTGGATTCAGTGGTTATTCAAAGGTTCTTTTGGTTTGTTAGGGATGTGGGCAAAAGTTGATGTTTGCTTGTGTTACATGGCGTTGCGTCTGTGGATTCTTTTCCATCTAGGCAGAAGACAGATCATACAAAGTGAATCACCAACTAAGGCAAAGTAGTGCCAGGACAGTGCTGAATTAAACTGCAACTGAAATTCTTTCTACCGATGAATCACTGCGTGTCGAGCAACTGGACTACCTTCGCTTCTAAGTGCTGCTTCACGCACGTGTGCAGGACCTTCCCCTA
The DNA here is from genome assembly GCA_014898925.1 of Fusarium nelsonii. NCBI lineage: Eukaryota > Fungi > Ascomycota > Sordariomycetes > Hypocreales > Nectriaceae > Fusarium > Fusarium nelsonii. Next base: position 103,473 of record JAAVUC010000103.1, on the reverse strand, counting down.
TGGACGACATACCAGTCTTCCCTGCCTCGACTGTCCTTTTTCGAGATCTGCCAAACTAGACCGGAACTACTTTCCCCGTGACGAAACGCCATGGTGCGTGCCCCGCGCACCTAATTACATTCTGTGCAAGCTTTATGTCGCACACTGTCGCAGAAGAGGCAACAGTTCAGGCAGTACCATCCGCAATCAGAAGGAACCTTGTGACTATTGTCTTCGACAGGCTCCCTGACGTTCAGACTAAGACTTTCGATGCATTTATAATTGAAATCGGTCTTGTCCAGGAAGGTGCGAGACATCCGGTCTTGGGGAGCGTCGATATCAGTGGTGCTTTGACTCATGACTGCAGTTGAAATTATGTCTTGCAATATGGAGAGTTGGATTACAGCTGTGTTGGAAGGTAAAAGTACCGGTATTGTATTTGTGAGGGAGGCTGTGGTGAAAAATGAACTACGATGAGGAAGAGCAAGCAGAAATTACATAGACAATAGAGAATTCCATCGATTTAACGAACTTTTGTAATAAATAGATCGCTTCTGTAGTGAGTTACTGCCATTTATTGCCATCGGTCAGTCACATGAAATACGCTCCAGCCATACATTCAATTCTTCACTGCCGTAGATATCTAACAACTAATCCGGGCCAAACGAAATATCATGGTACTGATTTAGCATCCAAGAATACATGAAACTCCAGATGTCCAAGGACTATGCCAGCATAGGTTGGAGCCAGGTGATACTTCTTCCTGGAACTTGCAGCGACTCTGACGTGCAAACCGATCGTCAAACATGAGCGCGGGGTGAAGGAGAGGCCCAGCCTTATCACTAGGACTTGTTGGAGGTATCATCATGGTACTCCCAGACGTCAAGGCCGTCATCGTTCTTCTCGACAAGCTCGCCAATGTCATCCCGGGTCCTGTTGACAGCGAGAGCTCCAACTTCTCGCTTAGACTTGCACCGGGTACATTTCTTGTCGATCATGCCGTTTAGCTTGTTACAGTGGGTCTTGGTGGTAGGGTCTCTTAGGAGCTTGCAAGTCCAGAGGATGTGGTCTTCGCGAGGCTTAGTGGTCCTTTCTGCCATTGTGAAGTTTCGAAGAGCTTTCAAGTTTGAGGACTTCGTGAACACAGTGACGATGAAAGGTAGATTTCGAAATATCTAGGAATCTCTGTTAGTCTGGGATTCTAACGACAAGGATGTTCTAGCTTCTTACCTTAACCAAAATATGGCTCGAATTCGAGATAGAAGAGGAATGTGTCGACGTTTCTTCTCGGCTAGCGACGTTGTTTTGTTGTTGCTGTTCTTGCAGTTACTAGGGAAGCTCTGAATGCTTTGCTGCTATTACCAAAAGTTCACGTGAAGCTGTACTGGATAGAATTTGGGATGAAAGGGAAGGAAATAGGTCGAGGATTTGACACGACATGTTGGTAAGTCGCGTTTAACTATTGAGGAAGACGACAATTAGTTTCGTTTGAAGTTTTAGGTTTTTAATCGGCGTTTCCGTCTTAGTGACAATAGCCATAATGTAGAATGGGCGTTTGAGACCTATTCTTAGTCTATTAGCCACTAGTCAGAGCCCTGTTGTTTGTGTGTTTGGGGGCGCAAGTCTGAGGTAAGTCGTAAACGTTTATCATGTAGAATAGAGGTCTAGCTGGAATATTGGCGCGGTTGGTAGGAGAATGAGGAACGAAGACGAATGTAATTGACCCCAACTTTTGCGTAATGCCTACTAAAGTAATCTTCCACCCCATGGTGTCGAGATTGTTTAACAGTATCCCGTGTGAGATCGGGAGATGGTACAATGGATATAAATGTCAGGTGAAGGGGCAGTGAGTGTCTGCATCAGCTACAAATGGGTATGGAGAGTGAATATGGATGATAGTGGACGAACCCGGAATATTTGTCTGTGTAATAAAGGATTCCAACCATTGTGACTACTCAAATAGGTGAAAGGGGTATGTAATCCATGTAGAATGGAAATTGTATAATGGGCAAAGGATCTTGGAAATATCACCTGCATGAAAGGAAAGGCGAAGACCATTGTTTCAATTCAAGAGGCACGGTGACTATAACAAAGCAAGTAAACATTTATTGGTAATACCCTACGTGAAGAAGAATCATCCATGGCTAATTCCTTGCTCCAGTTTGGCCCCGAAAATCATTCTGCCACTTATTGCAGGCACCCAATTTAGTAACAAGGTTGTGCCTAAAACTCTTCATGATGACCAATAAGACGCGATGCCATCTATCCTGCAGTCTTTCATCACGGAACAACCTCTACTTTTGCTCTTCCTTGGCTTGCAATAGCATTCTCTTAATCATGTGATGGAGCTTGATACCAGTATCCTCGACCTCAGGCTCCTCAAACTTGGTAGGCTCCTTAGTATTGGACTTAGTAGAATCTCGGGGCTGGCAATATTGGATGGGCTCCGTGGCATCATCGACGCCCTTGGTGGGTTCGTACTCTTCTGTAGTGAATGCATCTTCTGCACGGGTGCCGTTCGTTCCATCATGATGATCGTTCGCAGGGTTCGGAATAGAATCCATCTTGCATTCCTCGGCTGGCTCTAGAAAGGACCAGTCGGCATCATGCACCATACCTTGCTCGTTCGGGGGCGCAAACATGATGCCCATGATCCTCTTCGATCCGCTGATCTGCATCGCACGTGTAAAAGCACTATGAACAGCGTGAGCCGACCGAACACTGAACACAATGCCGGTATTAATCGGTCCAAGAGGAAATGGAGCGCAGATGTTGGTGTCCTTTCCCATGTCGTTATTCACATCAACGACCTGCATGCCGATGGTATTTCCGTTTTCGTCGCGGACGACTTGAAGACGCATCGCATCCACGACGTCGAGAGAACCGTTAGCATCAGCGTTGCTGTTGGGGACAGGTATCTCTTCGCGATGATAATTAATCCCGTACTGTGCGGAAGAGGGCTCGTCAACGAGAGGCTGGAGAGGGAGAAAGGGCCCCTCCGAAGGATGGTGAGAAGGAGGCCATGCTTGTTCGAGGTCTTGTTCGATGGTTTGCGCGCGGCTGCGAGAACAAGGGATGGGAGAGGAGGGTTTGGGAGATGGAGTAGACATCTTGAGGTGAGTTGAGGATGAAATTTAGTAGTTGTGTCGTGGTTTTGCGATGATGGCGTTGGGTGTTGAGGAAGAAATTATGTTTTTCTTTTAAAGAAGGGAGGAAAGTCCGAGAGAAATCGGAAGCTGAAAGTGAAATTTATTTGCTGTTTGTTGGCAGCCGTTGGCACTGCAAAATGTTTGCAATTCACAAAAAGGCATAGGAAAGAGCAGCGATGATGTCACTGCATTCACTGACTCTCAAACTCTTATTCAATTACAGAGAACAATAGAACCTATAGTCGCCATAGACTGATGATCCCCTGCCATGTGCATATCCATCTACAGTCGCGAGTTATATACAGTGTTGATGCCACCCGTGACAACCGTCTTGAGCACCATATAATCATCAACACCATACTTACTGCCCTCTCGTCCCATACCGGAGTGCTTGACACCACCAAATCTACACCACGTTAGTAGCCTCCAATGATTCAAGGGGTCGTACTTACGGCGCAGCCCAATCGGCTATAACTCCTGTGTTGAGAGCAATCATACCAAACTCCAACCTCTCCTGCACGCGGTGTGACCTCGCTAGATCAGTCGTCATGATATAAGAAGCAAGTCCGACTTCAGATCTGTTCGCCCGCTGAATAACCTCATCTTCCGTCTTGAACCTAATCAGCGCCGCAAGTGGTCCAAATGTCTCTTGGTAAGTAACGCTCATTTCATCCGTTACGTCTCCCAGCACAGTCGGCTGGAAGAAGTTGTTCCCAAGATTAGGTAGTCTTTTTCCGCCGAAAAGAAGAGTCGCCTTCTTGCTCAGTGCATCTTGAACATGTTCTTCTACCTTGTCCACGCTTATCGTCAGAGGTCCATGGGTGACAGAGGAGTCTGCGCCGTTACCGACTTTGAACTTGGACACTTCTTCGACTAGTCGTTTTGCAAAAGTGTCGTAGATGCCTTCTTGGACATAGATCCGGTTCGCGCACACGCATGTTTGACCGCTGACTTTGAACTTGGCAATCACCGCGCTCGACACAGCTGTCTCAACATCTGCGTCGTCGAATACAATAAACGGAGCGTTACCGCCTAATTCAAGGGACAGCTTCTTGAGGGTATCGGCTGACTGTTTCATCAAGATCTTTCCAACCCGTGTGGAGCCTGTGAAGGAGATCTTCTTGACGATATCAGATTCGCACATCGCAACGCCTAGTTCGGGCGTGTTATCCAGTGCTGTCACGATATTGAGTACGCCGTTGGGCAGTCCAGCGCGCTCTGCAAGAACACCGAGGACATTCCCGGAGAAAGGTGTTACGCCATCTGTCTTGACAACGACAGTGCATCCGACGGCCAGCGCCGCAGCGACTTTCCTCGCAGCCATGGCGAGAGGAAAGTTCCACGGTGTGATCAAACCACACACACCCACGGGTTGTTTAATAACCTGAATCCTCGCATTAGGCTGTGAATGCGGAACCACGTCACCGTAAATCCTTGGTGCCTCTTCAGCAAACCACTCAAAGAAACCCGCGGACGAGAGCACTTCGCCTTCTGCGTCCGCCTTGGCTTTACCATTTTCTGCTGTGATGATTGTTGCGATATCGTCTTTGTGCTGGATAATTAAATCAGCCATCTTTCGAATGACCTTTGCGCGCTGACGACCTGATCGGGCACGCCACAGAGGAAATGCGTCAGATGCTGCTTGGATGGCTTCATTGAGGTCTTTGACGGTGCATTCCGGGACTGAGCCGACGGGTTTATTTGTGGCGGGATTAAAGACTTGGAATGTCTTGGACGAGGATGATGAAATCCATTGGTTGCTAACGAAAGACTTCTCGACAATGAGTGACGGGTCTCTGAGGGCTGATGCTATGGATGACATGGTGATGATGTGTGGAGGTTTGCGATTTGAGAAGTCAGGGTTCGATAGGAAGGACCAAGCTTGATATAAGGTTACAATTGACTTTTTGATCTACGAGAAGAAGAACACTGCCAGGTGAGAGCCAGTATCGTGTATTAGTAAGGTCATGATACCGACTTCGGCGTAGACACGGATAGGTTTCCGGGTGACTAATCCGAAGTTTGATCTGGACGAATACTCGAGGGAACATTAGAGAGGTTTAAAAGGATGGATTGTCAGCTCCGACATTGTCGACTGGCCTTTTGCTAGACCGTGCTACCCGGTTGAGCCGAATCTCAGAAGGGTTCTTGTTTGTTGGACTCTCGGCTACAGAAGCCGACGCCGACGCCATTCCGCACTGGTCAGAGAGCCAGCAACCGAGATTCCGAGAACGAGTTCAAGACTGTTGTTGCCCGCTCTACAAATGTCGACTACTTGACAGCAAAAGACATCTAATGGCTTTTGGCGAGTTGATCCTTGTGCTTCATTAGATATATCTGAACCTCAAGCTTGAAATCCCCATTCTCCAATGTACATCCTTTCTCGAACCTCGATTCTTTCCCATAGTTATAAGTCCACGATTTCTTCAGAATAATCCTATTGAGTAGGTAATCTATCACGTCCGGGCCATCACTTAAGTAATGGGACTTATCTAGACTCCATCTCATGTATCATCAACCGCGGATATCAGCTCGTTTGAATAAGCGTATATTAATGAAACCTAACCTGAGCTATCATATACTTTAACCTCGATGCACGACGTAAGAGCCAATCCGAGTATCCATCCACTTGCTAGGTGATAATACTTCAAGCACATGGCCATCTTAGGGCTCACTTGTCAAAATTCCGTCTGCCTTGTGCGGTCCTGTCTTAGTTTCAGGAACATTGTACACCTGCTGCTCCCATGACTGATCGCTCTCACTAGCAAACCTTCCTTTCCGTGAATGTCTGTAGCGCTTTATGAACCACCAAAACCCCCCAATCATAAACACTCCTGCTACTGTGACACCGACTCCTAGACCAGCAGTAGCGCCAGTACTCAAACCACTATTGCCTGAACCTCGATCTTGATCTTGATCTTGATCTTGACCTGACTCGGAAGCTGAGGGGGCAAACTCGCTGGAAGCCGCAGATTTGGAGGGTTTCGTTGTTGCCGTGATGCCTTGCAGAGCTAGAACTGGCGCTGATTCCGGTGTGAAGATCGACAGGTCGGATCTTTGCCATGCCACGGTAATTGCATTTGCCCAGGCTGTCGATCTTACTTTTGTATTGGTGAAGGTGCCGTTGAAACTTAAAGGCCCCTGGATGCTCGAGGTGAGCTCGATCCTACAGGATGATCCGCCGCTGGAAATGCCCGATATGCCTCTAGACTGAGTTTCAGAACTGAGTGATCGCGAGGGGTAGTATAGTGATACTCACAGGGGGCAGCATATAGCAACTGTTGTATCGGCCTCAGTGAGATGCGTGATAGTTGATGTCGAAACGTATTCGTACGAGTGTGGACACACTCCTGGTGAGTACCAGTTTTTCGAATCGTATTGGTATTCGCTGAAGCTGGAAGGGTAGCATGATTCCTTACTTGCGCCATCGTCTAGTTCATAGAATACAGTGCTCTCAGAAATACTTGATCCCCATGCGTCGGCCCCTGTACAATCTTCGTTTGGTTTGAATATGGTTGTCAGAGGCTTCGGGGGGATCCTTTCCACAGAAACTGTTCCATCATATAAATCGGATATTGGGATTCCCGAAACATCCGAGTCGGATCCGTCTTGAACTATTGTAACCACTTTTGCCATTTGAGTTATTGGGTGCTAGGAGGCGGAGGGCACTGAGGAATTGAACAATGAAGTGATAGGATTGAACATCCTGCTTGATATGGACGTTTACTTGATTGGCAGAGTCGTCTTGGCGATCATCAGTATTGGCCGAAGCCTTTTCAGCTCATGCAAGTTGTGCAAGGTTGGTCAAGCCACACCGCAGAAGGTTGACGATCAGAGTGCCTCAGCCTGCTTTTAAACATAGGCTACTCTCTAAAAAGGACGGTCAGGATAATCTTGCTGACCTAAACGATATGTTTCTCATGGCAAGGTGAGCATATCTTGATTCCGAACACAATTGGTCTAAGATGATGAATTTTCCACTTGTTCTCCACAGAAAAGACCAACCCTGGTCTTGAACAGATTCTCCAGCGGAAGACCTTGTGCAACCGGAAGTGACAGAACTTGCCAGTGTCTATCGTAGAACGTTAGAAGCCCTTTAATTACCTCGATCTTCTAAACTATGGTCGCCTGGTTCTTGGATAAATCGGGTTGCCATATAGTTATATTGTAGGAATCGTAATCAGCAAGAAATCTTCCTTGCGACTGCAACGCAGTGCGCATATTCTCCTATAGTGCCCACCCATACTAGAACTTAAAACCGACATCCTGAGCACCATTTTGAGATTGTTTCTTGCTTTCTGTTTAAGCCACGGGGTAGGTATCGACTACGTGGCAGTTACGGATATTTGATCATTAGTTTTGGCAAGTCTTATGCTCCCTTCGACATATTTGAATCTCAAGCTTAAAACTCCCATTCTTCATAGTACAAGTTGAAATATTCTACCTTCACGCTCCTCTTGCATTATCGGCGCGATCTAACAGATGGAGTATGTAACTCTTGTCTTTTAAATCCATGGCTTCAATTCATTGCCGAAGTGTCACTTTCTTCTAACGATATGTGAGAATCGATCTGCGTCAGAGCTAACAGATAGACCGGAACAAAATGTTTCAACCCACACCAGAGCAAGAAGTTTGAAGATAGATATGTTTTCCAAGGAGTGCGATCCTCTTCAGTAAGTTGCTGCAACTCTCAAACCAACTGAATGAACTCGAGTTGTTATCGCAATGCTCGGTCAAATGTTCATTCTTGTATAATTGATAGCGGTTAAATATTAATATTATAGCAGTATTTACTAAGTTGCAGGTCTTATATAGGTCTCATATGCAGCTAAGCAAATGTGGAATTATCACTTATACAGGGTGTTGATGCAATACTTATTAGACCACTTTAAGTAAATTATACGAGTTGTTTTCGCATAAGGCTAGCACGATAGTTGCCTCTTGGCATAAATCTGACAAGTATTCTTATAACGCGCAGTCTGGAACCTCAAAATACGACACCTATCAACAATCCTGGTTAGTGCTGACTGTCTAAAAAACCGCATGATATCTTGACAGCTTCCCCCCCTCACAAAACAATATCACCAATGGCCGAAAACGCCACTGAAACCATGACATCGAAGGACAAAATGCCTACTAAAGTCCGACAGCGGCGTGCCCATACGCGAAGCCGCACAGGCTGCGTTGAGTGTAAAGCTCGGCGGGTAAGATGTGACGAACATCGTCCCATATGGTGAGCTGACAATTTGTTATTTGTTCAAATGCTGACTATATACGTAGTCAAAACTGTATCAAGAGTAAAAGGGTGTGTGACTACCCACCTGTTAAGATTCCTTTAAGTGAAAGAAGAGCGCTGGAGAGAGCTGGAGTTGCTCAGCCATGGGAACCTACACCATGGGCATGGGACGCTTTAGCCTCTTCGAAGCAACCTAAGGTGCCCAGTACGCAAAGTCTGGTTCATCAACTTATTTTATCTAGCTCCAAGAAGAACCTGGACTGTTTATCGATTAACATGCCGCTCAAATCGCATGAACTCTTTCATTATTGTGAGGCCCTTCATCCTGGACCAACAGGTCATTGTTAACGTGTTCTTATTAGTCTACCAACCAGGCGGAAGCGCTGGTGGTGCATCACCTGCAGACCACCGCCAAAGACGGTTGGTTTATTCGGCTTACTTCATCTACAGATAAAACTAACATTGAACAGCATGGCGTACATCATATCAGACCCTGAAGCACTTCGAAGTGCAGTTTTAATTGCTGCCACCCATTTCGGATTCAAGTTTGGTAACCTCAAGAACTTTGAGCAGACCTTTTACTTTCACACACTTGAGACGGTGCGCTTAGTAAAGGAATGGTTTGCAAAGGGAGACTTCACGCTTTGTGCAGCCATCACGAAGCAGATGGCAACGTTGGCGTACACAGAGGTATGGACCTACCAATCATAATAATCGGAGGAGTATTAAGCCACTGCAGGTTTGCCGTGGTGATCGTCAGATGGCGGAGAAGCATTTAAACGCCATATATGCTCTTTCGCGCCATAGGGAGGGGCGAGTGGCCACTGGGGGCAAGGCTATGGACCAAGAACTGTCAGACCGATACTTTCTAATGTACGCACCGTCACCCGTCTATATCGTCCATTAACTGATATTGACACCATAAGCACTTCTACCTTTATGCATGGCATAACGACGGCCCTCGACGGTACCCACCAACCTACAGGCTTCACTGACACCACGACCAGTTCAGTATCTCCGGATGGGATTCGCCGTACAAACAATTGGCATATCACAGATAGGGGCCATTACTTTCATAGCGTCGCACTCAAAGCTATTCGCGAGTTCCCCGTGACCTTCAACTACAGCGGAGAAATCTTTCAGGACATTCCGCTCGCCCGTGTGCTCCCAGGACTTCGAATTCTCACGCGACACTTCTACGATGGGTATTCAAAACCATCACCCAGAAGTGCGCGCCAAATACAGGACGACTTCTGGCAATCGGAGACCTCAGCCATGCTGTACGACGGTCTTATCGAAGCACACAAAAGCTCCGTGCCCAAAAACCATAAATCTCAAGCCAATACTGGTGACGAGAATGAGCAGAAGGCTTCATGGGTTGGATTGTTAATCGCAATAGAGCTATACTTGGAGCAGGTAGTGGTGCTATGGCGACCTTTCACAAGGGAAAATTATCTCTACACCATGAGGATCTTCCAGCGCGATCTCGACCATACTCTACACAAGCCAGATGCACCACAGCTAGCAGATCTACTCTTCTGGGAGTCGCTTATTGCGGTGATAAGTCTGCGGATGCACGAGAAACAAGGTGACCTCGACAAAGAACCTGGTATCAGGCCGTATTTTGAAGGGTTCGCACGGGAGCAGAGTCGGGTTCTGGGACTGAAGACATGGGAAGATGCAAGGGCGGCGTTGCTGAGAATTGCATGGCCCTGTGACTTTACTGATGATGATTACGTGAAGGGGATATGGGAGGCAGTGATGGACTATGAGGCCGCCATAAACTAGAATTAGTGTAGATGAATTATGAACACGAATTTGTGCTTCTGTTCATGGCTACAAAAGGTTGTCAAGCTCTTAGATAGAAAGTTCTGTTACCCATCAACCTATTTCGCGAATGGGGAGCTCCCTCTATGAGCTTCGTATTGGAAAGCCCGAAAGAAGATCATAACAGTGACTACCAACTGTCTACCGGGAGTGAAGGCAACAATGACGGTTGACATGAATTTTCAACGATGATAGTTGAGCGAGCTCAGAGAAGTTCAGGAGTAGCCTATAGCAAACGGACTAGTCGCGTGGTCACAAACGCTTACAACCGCTGAAACAGGTCAGTACGACTATAGACTTGGATTGATACCGACAATTTCTTCCCTTTGGGAAATATCGGTGCTATTTCGTTATATTGGTCGTCCGAGAAAAGGTGGGATCATACCCAGAAACGTTAGATCTGGCTCCAAGATCGGTGGAGGCTAACTCATATAGCGCTATAACTTGTACCGACGGTTGCCGCCCACTGGATATGGCTGCTAAGGAGAAGCCTGATAGGAAGCTACGGTAAGTTCAGCTCGGGACCTACCAATCCTGGAGAGCTTCTCATATTGGGTGTTATGACAAGCATTCGACGAGCCTTGGCACCCGGGGTAAGGGTCCTATATCTCAGTGGCCAATTATACGAGTATTGCGTTCTACACAACATCCTTCTAAGAGATATAAGCCAACTATTCGAGAGATCTTTTCACGATCAAGTAAAAACAAACCGATCATCGACTTCTCCGCACAACACAAAAGTCGAGACTGTTCCGTGGCAAATTCTCAGTCAAAGCTCAACCTCCAACTGTACCCGTCGAGACCGTTCAAAGTATCGGCTTGCCCTAGGCTGCCCCACCTGGCACAACAAGCTTTTAGCTTCCGCTGATCGGTGCAGACCAAGACGTCAGGATAGACATGGAGGTGATCTACCTATGACTTAACGGATACGACTCATGAATCTTGATTTTTGGTGGGTATCTGTGCTGTCCACTTTACAATCTCGATATGGTGATAACAATGATAACACTGTGATATTGCAATCGAGGCTATGGAGGGTCGAGAACGTAGTGGAGGTTTACTGATAAGGTGGCGTAACGGCTTTTGGGGAAGCTGTCTAATTTCGTCAGTTCTGAATAACAAAGATTAAGCAAGTGAGATGTCATGGCATAAGGGTCTCAAGGATATACTCAGTACATCCCATCACCAGAAGGCTAGAACATGAGAGATGTTATCAAGATTCACAATTTGGCAAAGTTTTGTAAGGATAAGTATATCTATTCTTCGACCTCAATAATGCATGATAGTGTGACCTCTCTAGATAATTTTCTCTCTACCCTCTAAATTCCAATGCATGCTAATAAAATACAAAAACAAACGCTATCGCTTTAAGTGGAATTGGAGTTATCGGCACAAGAGAAAGCGGACGAGCCACCACTAACCTTGTAAGAGTCGATGATGCCAACAATGGATCCGTAAGTACCGCCAATCATCAAGAAGGTACCTGAAACAATGACAAAGATGCTGAAAGCAACCATGAGGTACCACTTGACATTGGGGTCACGCTTGCCCTTGGCCCAGTTGTCGTACAACCACATGCAGCCGTAGAGCTGGAATGACATCAGCGTACCCAAAAGAGCACCGACGAGGGAAACAAGACCACCGAAGACTGGAATGCCGGAGGCAATCAGGTAGGCGATGACGGTGGTAGTGAGTGTGCAAGCAATCCAAGTTCCCCAGTGGATAGCGCTGTTGGAAGAGAGATGCTTTGTGCCACGGAGGAGACGCACAAAGACGTACTTGGCGGCAAAATGAATGACGAGGACGGTAGTAGCCAGAAGACCAGGCAGAGAGATACCGTACGCAACGCGCTTGATCAAGTGACCGGCTGAACCGAGAGCGGGAGAAGCGACGTAAGATCCACAGTACAAGTAGACGACAATACCGATGATGAGGTAAACAAGGGTCACGCCAGTCTGGCAGATCATCAGAGAGCGGGTGTAGTGAGCGGGGTTCTTCATCTCAGCGGCGATAGAGAAGAAACCGGGTGTGCCAGCGTAGGCGAAGATGAGCGAAGAGATGGATGAGATAGCCTCGGTGAAGGATGGGTTACCGACAACCTTCCAGTCAGACTTCCACTCGCCGCCCTTAGGCGCATCGGCAGGACGGTCCTGGACACCGACGGCGATGGTGACGGTGAAGATGGCGGTCATGATGCAAACCAGACCAAGCCAGGCGAGCATACTGATACGGCCGAGGGTACGGACACTGGCAAGGAGGAAACCGCAAATGGCTGCGACAGCGACAAAAACTGCTGTGCAGGTGCCGTGGAGAGAGACAGCGTTGAGACCGATGGAAAGACCGAGCATACCAGAGCCAGCGACGAAGATCCAGTCTGTATACAAGTCAGTATATGTTTCACGAGATGATTTTACGGGGGAACATACACAAGCAAAAGGCAATGCCAAAGATTTCACGACCAATGCGACCAAAGATGAGGAAACCCGCGTCGTCGATACCGTATACTTGAGGGTGGTTGCGCTTGAACACACCAACCATGTAGTCGGACCATGTTGTAATTGCGGCGATGACGATAAGGCAGATGATACCGGGGACGATACCGAGGACATCGAAGACAGCTGGGATAGACAGAACACCAAGACCGACCTGGGTCTTCATCATGAGAGCGACGGTTCCAATCCATCCGACCTGAGTAATATTGTCAGTAAAAGCGACATTGAGTTGGTGCAATGCGACATACAGCTCGGTAGTTGGGACCCTCATCAGTGATATCACCAAAGACATCATCGTGAACTTGTGCGCCGGCGACTGAGGGCGTGTTGTGCAGGCCGGGCTCATTCTCGAAGTCGCGCTTGAGATCCTTCTCAGCGAGGTTGTTCTCGTAGTGCGACATGTTGTCGGTTCAAGGGCAAAGTCAATTGACCAATTTAGACAAACAACTCTTGACTAGACAACTCAATGATTGAAGAGTTGAATAGTTTGGAGAGAGAGGAATGAGGGAGAGAAGAAAGAGAGGAAGGGAGGTGAAGAAGAAGAAGTGAGTGTGAAGACCGTTGGAATGGGAATGTGGAGGAGACGATCAAAATCTGGGGATTGTGGACTCAACTTATACAGATGCGTCCGACAGTGCAATGTCAATCAGTAAATGGGAGAGACACACATCAAAGCTCTGACCCTGACATGTCGTGGTATGTCATTACAGTTGAACCAAGCAAAAAGCTGGGTTTGTAGTGATAAGTTTTGCCCCCCCTAGACCAACCTAGACCCAAACACCAAAAAACCACGCTATGGGGTCGATCCCCGTGTTGTTTTACCCAAGTAGGGCTAGTCTCATTTGTCTCCAAATGATACTGTAGGTGCTCTGCACCAAGGAAAACCTGTCGCCCCCCGTCGCGGTGCCCGAGATAGGCACTACTATGCCATTCCCCCAACCCGCAGAACCCGGGTCTTATCTACGGATGGTATAGCGTGTCTCTCTTCCCTGTCTGAAAACAGAGTGGAGAAAGTTTTGATGCTTCGTCTTTTGTTAGAGAAAAGCAAACTTGGCATCTTGAATCATTGTGCGCTGCCCCATGGGGAAGACGATGAAAGCGTGGAGAAAGGGGGTCTCGTCTGTAGCGATTTTGCGGAGGTTGAGCGATTTGCTAATTGATGAAGGGTAGAGACGAAGAAGCTATCACGTAAAAGAAACAAGGAGTATTTCGCACCTCGCGGAAAAGGACCTGAGCTATGACGTGCAATATGTTCCACTGTCGATGGGTTACTTTTAGCGAGTCAAGAAGGGGAATTCGAGTGCTCCTCTTTGACTCCACAATACTTGCCCCAGTACGTACAGCTTGCGGTCTTACTCGTCAGAGGCTGAGTTTTCATTACCTACAGTTATTGTCTACCCCATGAATTTACCCCAGTAACCAGAACTTCCAGTATGGAGAAGACCCCAACATGGACGGACACGATACAGGTCAGCGATACGATACGATATGATATCCTCTTTTTTGTGGAATCCAGGTCCCTTAATTATTCCTTCTCATCTCCCTATCGGTCAATGCCCGAAGACCCTTCTGTAAAGCTCTGATAAAAGACACACTTCTTGCCTGTCATTCATTCTCGAATTGGAGATTTTACGGATATGTTGCTTTGACATCGGCGTTTCCGAGGGTGCCAAATTTGCCGAAACACTTCTCCTCGGCAGACAAGGGGTGAGGCTGTCGACTCCAACTTTACAGTTTAACCTCAGCATAAGCACTACATTACCTGAAGCAGTATTCTTCTGGAACGAAATATTTCGCGCATACGCGTTATGGTTGGTCGATACCATCCGGGCTCTCCCTTGCACAATTGGGGTTCCCCTATCCCTGTTGGGTATAGGGTGTCACTCTGATGACCCGATGGTATCCCATCGGGAAACCCTCCGCGAGGCTATCAATGCGTGTGTTTCTGTCTGATACGCGTGGGTATTGACGGATGAGCTTAGATTGACGAGGCATTTTACTCTATCTGTATCCAGGTTTCGAGTATCTAAGCTTTTTGAGTTAACGCGACGCGTCAACAATTGGAGATGACACTTTATACGCGACGTTGATAACGGCAATCGTCGGTGAAACAGTTGGTAGCTAAAGTTTCGATTTCGTTCCCCAATTATTTTGCTCAGCCGTTGTCAACCTGTGCATACGCATGCAACAGCGGAACCCATTCCGATAACGGCAACGGAAGCGCCGATGAACGGGTGATGTTCCGTAAAAGCACAACATCGTGATGTCGTCCGAGAATATGATTCCGATTTGGTGAATTCATGCTTCGCGTTGCAATGTCCGAATGCAAATAAGGGTGCATACACGGGCCAGGTCCCGGTGGCTCGAGCACGGTATCATGCAAGCAATCGTCTCGGCGAGACTTAAGGTCGGATCAGTGTGGTACCATGTCTCGATATTTGATCTGACCATACGGCACGGATACCGTCTATTGTGATGCGTGATTATCACGATGTTGGTTATTCCTTAGTTGCGTGATAGTGCCAACGATATCTTCTGCTATTCAACACTGGTGCTTCTGAAACTCGGTAGTCTCGGGGCTTCTCTTGAAGCCATCAAGGGGCTGTGCAAATACAGTGGAAGCTGTTACGTTATACAACTACCAAACCCACACAGATGGGCCCCTTCCCCCGTGGGGTCAGCATCGTGTGGAGTTGGATGGAGAGTTGCTATCGAAGGTCTGGGTGGCGATGAGTCTCAACAAAGTCGAAGGCTCCTAGCTTGTGGTACGAAGGGCCACTTGCTTAGCCATAATTACCTCGCATGATGATTCGAGTTTGCTTTGGTACTCGGTGTCAGTATATATATGCATACTGGTGGGTATCTCGTAATGTGAGCGTCGATTCGAAGACCGCCCTTGTGATGCGGTCGACAAGACTATAACAACAAGGGCCAACCCAAGTATTTATCTTTCTTCAACCCTCCTCCTCCTTTACATAAGGGAACTCGATAACCTCAATCCGTCACTTTCTCCATCTAAATACACGCTCCAACCCTTCCATTCCTACCAAATCGTGGCCGAAAATAACTTTCTTACCCACAAACATCGTGAATCAGGCAAGTGGATGGGAGATGCCAAGTGCCAAGAGATCAATGTTGGGGTTGAGATGGGAGTATTCTCCTTTCCCCGTTCTCCACACATTCCTCGTCTGGACGGTGATCCGCTTGCCTCTTTTAACGAAGATGCACAGACTCAAAGTGGAATGTCTCGACGGGTTGACATATGAAGAAGGCTACCGCGAGAGGGTGAGAAGTCCAGACCGTTCCCATTGATGATGGCATTATACGATGATTTGCTTGACTTGCTTATGCACGAGCCTTGTGTCACAGCAACATCGGCGTACCCGGAATATATAATTGGGTCGGTCTGTATATGCCACGAGAAACCGAATGTGGATGCTTTACAGAAGCTCGACTTGCCTTAGCGGGTAACTTCTTCCAATTTCAAAAAAAAAAAAAAGTCTCGGTGGCGAAGTTTGACAGTTAGTCTTACTACCTTCAGGTTGCTCAAGAGCATTCCATGTCTGGCTACAATGCTCCTGCCGTCAAGTTTCCTTCAGACGGCTACCAACAAGCAACTTTCCCTCGTAAATCCTATCTTAACGCTGGCTTATACCTAATATCGCGAGCTGTATCTTATCAGACTGCTGAAGTATCGTGGGTAGACTTACGGCCAGCGTCATAACTTAAACTTTGTTCAAGTTTCGTTTGTCGATAATAAAAGGCATACTACCATGAGAACACTAACCAAACGTAGCCACCTGATCGCAAGATTGTTCAAGTGGAGCATTTATGTCCTGAAGTCTTCGTAGAAGGATAAGGTTGTGAAAACGCGAGCTGAGGTGAGCACAGTCGGATGGCTTTTCGCGGAAGTCCTCGACGAATGTGAGTCATTTAACCCTCGTGAATAAGCCAGGTTCTGGATTCTGCACAACTACCGTTCATGGTCATCAGCTTAATATATAGACTAGTGCCCTCACCCGCCTCAACCACGTATCAATGCGAGTTTCCGAAGGACCAGGGACTGTGTATCGTGTGACTTTAAGTCCACTGATTTGATCAAATGCTAGACTGCGTCCCCAGCATTGTGCCAAATGACTCGAGACATGGCTACCTTTCACCTGGAACTGATTTCTCATCAAGAAATTTTAACATTTGGCAACGACACTGCTACTCAAACATCATACTCTTGGGTAACCGCCGACAGAATGACCGCTCATGTTCTGACTATCAACAGAATAGCAAGCATGTGACAACCTTGTATATCCTAACGACCTAATGGAATCGATTTATATCTTCTCAGCTGCCGTGTTCCTCGCAGATTGCAATAGTACTTGTGTCAAATTTAAGACTGCTAAGATAAGCAGCCGTTGCCAAACTTGATGTTTAGTTAAACTAGGAATTGAAATAGAAAGGCTTCTGTATCTAATTTTTACTGATCACTAATACCAAATACTATGGTGATTGAGCAGGTATATTTCGTTGCTTGCTGAGCAGCCTATCCCTTTCCGTCTTCCTAAGAAGCAGTGTGGTCTTTCCATGTATTCCATCGATCTATAGCCACACTTCATGTTATATTGCTGATCAAAAAGACAGCTTAGCCCGGACGGTTTGCATGTTCCTCGTCGTAGACTTACGACCTATGGGACAGCTGCTGTACTTCAAGGAAGACTAATGATGTAACAAGGACGTTTATATCTGGATAGTGAATTCAATTGAGTCAATGTTGAGGCTTGAGTGATAGTACTGTGTGTTCTGATTGTTCCTCTGCCTTCTTCTCCTGAGCGGGAGTAATGTTGGCATCCAGTTTCCGAATTGCAATCACTCATGGTATTTTTGGCTTGTTCACTCCTTCCTGGTCCTGTTGTTTCATATCCTTGTTCTAGGAAGTCCCTTGACACTCCAAGACCGTATCTGATCTTCTACTCTTCCTCTTCAGCCCGATGTAAGCGTCCGCCAGAGAAACCATACGAGCTGATATTGACTGTTTAAGGGTAGAACTTCAGATGCCCTGCCACCCCCTCTGAGTGCTGGCTTTTCAGTCATTTGTAATATAGCTCTTCAGGTCTCTTGCAAATCCTGTGTCTTGTAATCGCGGTATAAGCTACCATTGTTGTACGAGTTGATTGAGGCGTAACCCAATTATTAGGCCATGCCAAACTCTACTACGAGCTTCAGTAATAATACTTCTCACAACAACAGTGTAAGGCTGATCAAATTCTCTTCTTCGATTACATATCATCCTATTCGTGGGATGCTAACATATAACACTCCTAAGCTTTAAGCTTGGCAAGTGTAGGATATACGACAAATAGACTGATTATGAACCAAAGTGTGATTGTTATGGCTTGAGGGCCATTGTTCAATAGTTGAGATCGTGGCTTCTGATATTGGCCTTGTCAGTCTCTCATTACCTCTCCAGGGGGGAATAGTTTCGCGTCGAAGTTGAAGTGGTGCGAACCGTGGATATTTTCGTACCTAAGTCCTACAGCTATAAAGTAGGATGTCATTGCCAAGCACTTATACTGCTGCATGGACAGGATCCAGATAAAAGTACCAGTGTGTGCTGTTGACGATATTGTATCTGTGTCGGTAATGGAATGGCGTCCTCCCTGGTGGGGCATGGACTTTCAACTTATCTGAATAACACACATAGCCTGATATATCCAGAGTTCCATATAAGCATTGACAACAGACTGTTATAACGGCCAGCTCCGGAGCTGAGTTCGGTCGTAAAGGTCCCGTTACGGTCCCCTCACCTATTAGATCAAGGTCGCATATTCAGTGAAGCAAGCCCAAAGCAAGCACAAGCGAGGAGATAAGCCTGTTTAAATACTTCTACGATTTTAGGGTACATTCAATGAGTGGTTCCTTGTATTGGAGTCACAGGACTGTTCCATCTTTAGGGCCTGCCGCCACCTCATTCAAAATTGGCAGATGTGTACTGCTCACACTGGAGCCAAGTCCGATGGGAGACTTCATATGTGTCTGTCATTATCTTAACCTACAGTAGGGCAACAAGTATCATATGCTAAGCGAAAAGACAAGGTTTCGAGCCATGCAGCGTTCTTTCTATGCAACGTCCTGTTCGATAATTAAGAGGCATGTCTTTAAGTGTACTACCAACCTTCATCTCGTCACCCTCACCAGTGGTTTTCGAGTCTGAGCCATTAAAAGCTCGACTTGATATATAATAGCTAATTTATCAAAAGCTCTGTCCCCGGTCCAAAGATCCAGACCCTCTTGAAAGCTCGTTACCCTATCTTCACAACCAAGCGACGGACCAACAACGATCTTCTGGCCCGATTCACGTGCCCATCACGCGCGGTACGTCCCGAGTCAAGACCCTCTGAGTACTCCCCAAAAAGCACTATCACGGTTTTAAAAGTCGCCGTCGTAGCTTTAACGAGCACCGACGCAGCCTTAAGAGGTGATTAACAGTTTTAAAAGGCATCGCTCCTTGACTAAGAGAGAGCCTAGATATGTAGTCGACCAGAAAGAGATAAAGATTTTTCAGTCAAAGCTCTGTCAGCGGGGACGGTCGAGCCGCTGTCAACGGTAGCACCGGTGAGGGTATCTTGTTAGTTTCCGCCGGACGAAAGACTATGTGACTTAGTACCTATAATTTGCTTTGAGCGCTTGGGTGCTTTGACTGTCAGAATGGTATTCTATCTTATGCATATGGCCTCTATCAATAAAAGTCGGCTGAGAACTCGTTCTCGTGGTGGTTCTGGTATAGTAGCGGGAAATTGATCTTCATCTTGTTGGGAGAGGAACTTCATGATTCGAGAATATGGTGTTGCACTGCAACATTCATTTATCAAAGCGAACTTCAATGGACACACATCCTTCATCAATCTACTGACTCTTCATGAATTTCAAGAAATGTCATATTGTTGCTTCCCTTTATTGCAGGTAATTTTCCTCACTCTTCATGAATGTCACTCACTCCTTTAGCCGATTGAACCAATTGACCTGGCCGTAAATTTTCGGCAACGCCTTTTTCTGGTCCAGACCTCAGTTATTGTTTGTTGGTTCAGCTTGGCTTCAACAGCGCGGCCACGCCGGCGAAAATCTAGACTCGCGTTGATCCGGACTTTCAAGCCGTTTTTTGAGATTTCTTTTTGATCGACATTGTTATGGGAATACCCTGAGATCGTCGAATGTGAGAAGTGATAAGGCTGAGATGAGTGAATTGTAATGTAGCGGTACCTTGCATAAGCTCAGTTATTTAGAGAATGCAAACATTGCATTGCGCGGAATTACCACGCAATGGATATGTGAGTATGCTTAATTAATAGTTAAATGTAATAACTTCATAATGACATCTACCTGTCTACTCATGTTATGCACCTACATAAAACGCGCAATGCCTATCACCCTCTCTCTATGGCACATCTTCTGCTAATGAGTGTCCTGTAAATGCCCCCTTCACTTACCCTGAAGCTCCGACAACCACATCGATAACCTCTACAGCTCAGGCGTACACTGGCAAATCGATGCCAGCCTGATCTCGATCGGCGCAATTATCTCTCCGTCTCGATCCAATCCAATTAATCACGCCCGTTAGTGTCTCAAATGTACTAAAATCGTGTCTATGGTGTCCATATTTCCCATGTGCGCGACTCCCAAAGTTCTGGGACATTACCAGCATTACCCCATACAGTACCTAAAATTCTTGTAGCAGCACTTTAGCAGTAATCTGTCCATTACATATCACAAGCATCATAGCCTTGGACGGATTTTAGCAAAGCGCCCAAAACTCCACTTGGTAAAATTGCCCATCCTTTTCAAACAAATGCCATGTTGGTTGTTTTGCATATATGTTGGTGTCGTCACATCATTGTGGTGTAAGGATTTGAACCTACGTTTCAGAGTAAAGCAGTGGGCCATTGACGATTCGACCCAAAGACTCGGTACATCAATCCATCACGATCCTTTACAGCAAGTAAAATTCCTCCGGGCCGACAGCAAACAGAATGTGTCATCCAATTGTTTAGCGTCCGAAGCAAGACGGTAATTTGATTTCAGCTCTTCTTGTGTATTATTTCCACCAAATGACATTGACAGCGGCAAGTTTGTCCCCGTATTTTCCAATCTCCTGGAACCGCCGAGACGGAACTCGATTGCTGGTTCTGGTGTAGCACAGAGATTGCCCTATGGATTCCAAACGCCTGGATGTGCTAACAAAACGGTGGCTGAGCTGGATACTTCCTAGCGGGCTTCAGGGGGGGTCCTCTTTTCGCGTGTTAGGAGAAAAAAAGAGAGAGACCGAATGCACCGAACCATTTGGCTTGGCAGTTGGCGCGTTGCCCAAGCGTTCCTGGGGATGGATGTCTGCCTAGATCGTAGTCTGCTAACGGCTTCACGGAGTAATACCCGTCGAGTCTTCATTTGTCCGTCTTAGATCGGATCTAACATTTAATCGTGGCGTTGTGTCCAAGCTTGATGTTTGTGCTCGTGTCTGCGTCTCTCTCGTTTTTGCACTGACCTTTACGGGTAAAAATGTCCGCACAAGGGTCCATTCACTCATGGTATCCAAATCACAGAAAAACAACGTTCAGGATTAGGAACTTGCTCACAGAACAAAAGACTTGTTTGCCCAATTGTTTGCGATTTGTACAACACCCGCTAGTCGAGTTAATTTGAACAGAGTTCATCCTCAATAATATCCATACCTCAGTATTGACAAGGGACCCAAAAGAGACACTACTGCGCAAGCCACTTTGTACCGCGGCGCAGAGTAAAGAAAAGCCCCCCTGGGCGTTTATCTCTCCCGTGTTTGCTCTTCAAGGCCACGATGCAATGTCGGCCACGCTTATGGTTTTCCGGGAGGCGGGCTGCGCGGACGGGCGCATTGGTACTGTATATACAGTGTAAGTTTCCCGGTAACTTGAACAAGGATGAATGATAGACAGCTTTAGGCAGAAAGGAGAATGAGGCACAGTTATCTTGTCGGTAAGCGATATAACATGACCTGATCTGAGGTTGTAGTGCTTGCCGTGCCGTACCGTGAAACCTCGGAGTTCTGCCGATCAGATTTACAGTGGGAGATCCATCCAAGCAGAGCCGCGCCGCGATGGGCCGGACCAGGTTCAGAAAGGTTGATCGGGTAGCATGCATAGGCGAGAAGTCGAGATGTCAGATCCGTTAGATTCAAAAAATGACAGTTCACATTCACCGTATCATTCGCCACGACGTTTTTATCCCTTGCTTCCATTACTTGTTCTTTTCTTTTTAGAAGCCTGATGCCATTTTCGTTTTTCGTATTGTTCAATTGGCCGGTGGACCCGAATAAACTGTAGGCGTCATTCCAGTTCTTCAAAGCTACAAGTAATCTTCACCACCACAGATGCAAGTCTCGGCTGCACAAACGTAAACGCCTGGAACAGAAAAGCAGAAAATCATTTCCAAAATAAAAGACAAGTTTCAGTTATCGCATGCGCAACGGTCGCAAAATGGCGTGATACTACGTCACTTGTCTCTCCTCCCAAAACCTCCTTGCATCTCCGTCCTTGACAGTTAAGCAGGGAGACATGATTCAGGATTATCTGACAACAGAAAAGATACTCGTCGTATTCCATTGCAAATGGAATGATCAGCGACATGCCCAAAGGTTAAATACTCATTTAACTTTCAGGAACTTATACCTGGAATGCGGCTCATTGCCATTTTCTGAATAGCCTCTACAAATGCCGTTTGCGAAATTCCGGGGGAAGCGATAATCATTCAATCGTTCGTTAACGACACCAATTACAGCTCCCTGATAATGGAAAAGGAAAGTTACGTCGGGTCCGAAAAGTAAAAAAGTGGTGCTTGTTCTCGGCTGTCTGTTTGGTGGAACGGGTTCCGGTTCTTTGGGATCTTTTCTTGGCAGGTTTGACACTGACATTTGACAGAATTTGACTTGTCACAGTTTACTTGCATCATATGGAGTAGAGGCCAAAAAGCAAAGGGAAACAATTGTGGTGAATGGCAGGTTAAGAAGTAGCCTATGCATGGATGCGTCACAGGGCTTGATTTTGTTTACTTAGCTACCTTGACAGTTGATGATGGCTGAATCCACTGTAGTTACAGCTCATTTACGACACGTCTTTTTACTCCATATCACGTCAACCAAAAGCCGAAACGAACTGTTCGTCAGTTTTTTCATCCCTAAGATCCCTCCCTCAGATCCTTCTGACAAGGCAAGGAGGCCAACATCACAACCCGCAACAACCATCGTAACTTTCTTCTCTCAGCACACCCTCTCAGCCCCTTTCTTTTCTTTTTTCTTCGTTTTTTCTCCGCTCTTTGGAGATGGACTTACACCGGATCGAGTATCGCGCATGCAGATAAGCGTCTCGATTTTGGATCTAACAAGAGAAAGTCAAAAGTTTCTCACAAGCGCAAGAGAAAGAGAAGAGGGAAAGAAATCTAGACCTTGCGCCCCTTGCATACGGCATGCTCCACGTGGCAGTTGGGTTTCCGCGTGTAAAAATGTTTGTACAGTGCAAACCTACAAAAACATAGCCCTTTTATCGACGAGCTTGATAAGGCTGGCTGTGAGGCTGCGATGCCAAGAAAAAAGGTCTGTTACTCGTGAAGAACAAACAAAACCAACGATGGCGTCAACAAATGACATTTCCTTTTTTACGCGAATGCATCAGGGCAATGTAGATTTGGGCATTGATGCCAAGACATCGGGTAGGGCAACGTAAGGCGAAGAGGTAAGGCTGTGTAATTGACGTGGCTCATTAATTGGTTAATGGGCTACCGGGTTTCCAATTAATTGAACCGATTCCCCATCTGTAATCGGAAAGATTCGCCATGTCTGTGATCAATAAATGAATCGATCACGATCTGGCTTGTCCTTTAGTTGGGTAAACAGAAACACTCAACTCTCCAGGGGTCCGAGACATCAGCGCACCGTGGAAGTAGGGAGCCAGCGTTGCCATGCCATACCCGTTGAAGGATTCATCAGTACGCAAGGGAATAGCCATTTTGTCTCTTCTTTCTTTCTGTCCGTCAATTGTTTGTTCAATTCAATACATTTGCCTATTTGTCAACATAAATCTCCAGCCCCTGTCCTGGTTTGGCGTCAGGAACGTCTGCATTTCCCGTAATCCTAGCGTAAAGTGTATGTCCATCATGTATGATCATCTTGTATGATGGGAACCCATGGACTCGAGAGAGCCCAGCTGGACGGACGGGATCTTTCACTACGTAGTACACAAAGTCTCCCCTCCCCGAGGTCTAGTCAAAGCCACCACCAGCCCAGCCCGGTTCGGACGCGAATAAACTTTAGCGTTATCACCCTTACAGTAACAAAATGTCTCACTTGCAGGATCCCATGGCATGGCACATGCATGCACGTTCCCCGACCGGATACTGTACGGTACGGCACAAGTCAAGGAAGTATGGGTGCAGGTCCTCATCTTAGATCCATGATCCCGTGCCTTTTCGTGTTTGAGGAGGCTGAAGATCATCTCAACTGAGTAAAAGCCAAGGGTCCATCATGATCCCTATGTAATCTGTCAGTCAGTCAGCCAAACAGTTTGTACCGAGGTTACAGCTGAGCCCGAGATACAATAATTAGGCTAGATTGCGAGATGAGATCGCGATTGATTCCACTTATTATTCTTACGTTAATCAGGCAGTTTTTGCCCCCTGCCCTGCTATCAAGTAAGTGCCCGTACTACAGTTCCATAATAAGTACCTGTTAGTGATAGTACTAAAAAGACCGTCAACCAGATCTGGGCCCATCGATTCGTCACTTAGTACTGTCGACCAAAAACGCCATTCGGTCGGGATAGTCGCGTAAAACGCCGTTCCCTACCAATATCTACCCGTAACCAACTAAATTATTTATTACCACCATTTTATCACCATGGAGTGCGCTGTGTGACACCCAACAGCACAGTGGGTGACTGTTGGTTGGTTGGGGTTATCAACTGAATCGCCTACCCTGGGAAAGCTTGTTGGCGGACCGGACCCCCTGTGAGATTTGGTGGCTTATGGGTGCAGCAGTGATGTCGGGTGCTTCCAATTTTCTTCACTCTGTCTCTCTCTCGACTCTGTAATCTTTGTTTACCTAGCTCCTTGTCCGAGCATGCATTTATGTATTGCTTCTTGTGGACCGTTACACTGCTCAAGTAAAGGTGCAATTGATTTGTGATATGTATCTTCAGTTGATGTCTCCCTCGCAGTTGGTTCTATTGCTTATTGTCCTTGCAGTAACAATGCCTTTGTTGACACGTTGATACCTCGCTTAGAATAGAACGAACACAAACCCTGAATTTCATGGAAAATCATGACCTAAAACTGTCCTAGAGTGGTAATATGCTCCGTCTATTAATTGCTAACTGAAGGAAGATCGATATTGGATCGTTGTATGGACTGCATTGTACAGCTGACATTGTATCGTATCCCACTTGATAGCCCATCGGGAACCCAACACCAAAAAAACTCCAGGGGTACAACCCACCCCATGTTTAGCGCACCTAGTACCATGTCAAAGCGCCGATCTACCACTGAAGCAGGGGTTTCCCTCCTCCGGGCCTCCCCCTTCCCCTCCATTGGTACTGTGCTATACATCCCTCCCCTCCTCTAGGCCATCCTTTCTCCTCCATTTAAATCTCCCTACAGATGCCGACCGGTACACAGAAGCAAAAAGAAAGTGATTGATGTGAAGCTGAAAATATACAAGGATAAGTAGTGGGTACGACACACATCACAAAACTGTGCAACCCAACCCAACTGGCAAACGCAGCCAGCTCAGTCCGTTAGATCCGTAGACGTATGTACAGACAAGACACACAGACAAGACTAAACTTAGCGCGTTAGACGACATCCCGTCACAACCACCCACCCCTCAGAAGGTAACCCAAACTACTTTCAGCTCTAGACCCTTGCTTAGTCCAGACCGGGTACAGAGGCACGAGTGAGGCTAGAGCGTGCAGCGAGAAACAACAATGTCGCATACCATACCTTACAAGGGGTCTAGTACAGTGCGGTACCTGACCACCTGCGAAAGGTCGACTGGCATGCTATCCCGAACACACACTCTCTACTACCCAAGGCCTTTAGATATGCTTGGCTTGCGGCCTGGACTCGACTGAACTACTGCAAAACTTTACTCAACTCGGTTTTCGATCAAAGCGCCATAAAGCCAAGTTGTTTCCCGCCTACTACCCTTCTCCTACGTCTCCCTCCCCCCTCTAAGAGAAGCCCATATCTCTCTCTTTCTCCTCCCCTCTTTTTTCTTCCTCTTCTAATATGACCACACAAGTCGCTCCTCTGGGTCCTGGTCCTGCTGCTGCTACTGACAAGGAATACTCTTTCATCGAAGCCCTCGCTCTTGGTCCAAGGGAATCTTTCTCTCTCGTCTCCAACGAAGCCCTCGGTCTTCCCAGCAGTCCAGATAGACCTCAGCCACCGCAGCTTGTCAAGCCCAAGGCGCAACCGCAACCCTCACTCCCCAAGGTTCCAGAGTCTGCCCGACCAAAGACTCCTCCTCAGAAGCGCATCATTCCTGTTTCTGCTCAGGCTTACGTCCCCGCTAGTCCTGCAAAGAGCACTGCAGTGCCAGCTACACCAAAGTCGGCTTCCGCATCAGTGAAGAAAGCCGCCTCTGTCACTACCTCCTCCACTGCTTCTCCTCCTAATACCGCCTTGGCCAAAAAAACCACAGCTACAGCAAATACAACTAAAAATACAGCGCCTCGATCGCTCAACAGCAAAAAGAGCACCGTCATGGCAAACGTCGCAAAGGCCCAGGGCTCATGCCTGGAGCTATGCCACAAGACCACCGCCCTCGGCGACCGCATCTCAGTCCGCATGCTAGAGTACCTCACAATGGTGACGAAGCAACCCCACGGTCTTGACGTCCTCGCCCACGACTTCCTCGACACTTGCGAGATTCTATTCTCCATTGAGGCCGGCCTCGGAGAGTGCATTCGCAACCAGCAGACCTTCCCCGCCGACGTCATCTCAGAACTGAGCAAGAAATTCAGAGTCACCCAAGCGGACTTTCAGCTTCTTGATCAGATGCTGAGCAGATTTCTAGAGAATGAGCGCAAGGGCGCCATGGGTCGTATGCGTCGTGGATGGGGTCGCATCTTTGGTGACAACGATATCGAGAAGATGATTAGCGCTCTCGGTCGCACACGCGAGAGTCTGCGCATGAGTGCTCTCATGTTCCAGTGGAGTCTGGGCAACGAGAAGATTGAGAATGAGCTGGGTATTGGCTACACCGGTCTCGCAGCAGCTCTCGACCGCATGGACTCTCGCGCTGGTGTCCCACCCAGATCAAAGGTCTCCGACGCTGGTGGTTCTCAGTACAGACCATCTTCCGCATCTGCGCATCGCGGTATGGAAGGCCATGTTATGTCTATCAACTCACAACCTCCCCTGCCCCCTCTGCCCTGGACTGAGCGCTCTGCTTCTCTACATACCGATCCTATCGCTGCGTCTCTGCACCACGATGCGCGTTCATTCAGCGGTCACCACCACAACACTGCCAGTTCAGTGCACTCCAACGAGCGATACCACTCTGGTACAACAGCTACATTTGACCGCATGAGCACCTTTGACGAGCACCACGAGACACGGTCGCACCACACTCAAATGTCAGACAGTGAAGTCTCTCTCGAGGAGCTATCTGGTCTTGACCTCAACGGTGGCACAAAGGTTGTCCGTATCAAGGCCGATCCCTTCAGCATGCCACGCTGGAACCCTCGCAACACAGTCGGTGCTGATGCCGCCAACCTCAAGACAGCTCTTATCAGCGCTGTCCGTGGTAAGAACCACAAGCTCATCGAGCAACTCCTCGACCGCGGTGTTTCTCCCAACACTGGCGCCGATCATCTCGCTCTCAAGGAGGCTGTTCTCAATACTGATTCTGAGGCTGTTCGCCTACTACTCCTCTTCGGCGCCGATCCCAACGGCATCGACCGTGATGGTGTCACCCCTCTCTTCTATGCCGTTGAGAGATCCTTCATCGCTGGTGCAGTTCCTCTACTCAAGTACGGCGCTGATCCTCGCTTCCAAATCGGTCCCGAGAACGAGACTGCCCTTGCTGCTGCTTGTATCGCCAACAAAGTCAACTTTGCTCATCTTCTCCTCATCTACGGTGGTGATCCCAACCAGTTGACCGCCACTGGTGAGACGCTTCTCAGCAGCGCCATCAACAAGAAGACACCCAAGAAGTTCATCGATCTCCTCCTCGACTACGGCGCTGACCCCGATGGCAAGAGTCGCGAGGGAAAGACAGCTCTCTTCGAAGCCATCCAGAACTCCCGCGTTGACATCGTCACAAGTCTTCTCGACCACGGTGCTAACCCTAACCTGCCTGGTCCCAAGCACATGCTCTGGCCCGCGACATATCAGTCCGCCTGCTTGCAGGTCCTCCTATCTCACGGTGCAGACCCCAAGAAGGCCCCCGGTATCATGGAGCTTGCCGTTAGTGTCAACAACATCGAGTCGGTCAAGGTGCTCCTGAACGCAAAGGTCGACCCCAACCTCAAGAAGGACGGCGTGTACACTCCCCTTTGCACATCTATCCGCGACAACAGACCCGACATCTTCAACCTGCTGCTCGCCAACAAGGCAGACCCCAACGTCCCCGCCAGCGAGTATCCTGCGTTCAAGTGTATCACACACAACCGTCTTCAATTCCTTCCTCCTCTGGTTGAGGCTGGCGCAAACTTGTCTTCGCCAAAGGGTATTATAGAGACTGCTGTGAGTGTCAACAACCTCGAGGCTCTGACATGGCTTCTCGAGAAGGGCATGAACCCCAACGAGAAGAGCCCCAAGGGTCACTCACCTTTGACGACGGCCATCCGAGAGAACAGAATCGAGATGGTGGACTTCCTCCTCAACCATGGTGCTGACCCCAACGTGCGAGGCCAGGACTGGCCTGTGTGCATGGCCGTTCGCAACCCTCCTATTCTCAAGCGCATTCTCTCTGTGCTCGCCGAGCCCCGTGCATTCAAGGGTGTGATGGAAATGGCAGTCGTAGCCAACCAACTGGAGTCTGTCAAGCTCCTCCTCAACGCCGGTGTATCAGTAGAGGACAAGAACGGAGGTGTTTTCTCTCCTCTAACATCCGCCATCCGCGAAGACCGCAAGGACATAGTATGGTACCTGATCAACGAAGGTGGCGCCGACATCAACGCCCCCGGCGAGCACTTGCCCGTCGTCAAGGCCCTTCGCCGATACCGCGGCGACAGCGAGATTCTCGAGTTCCTTCTCGAGCATGGAGCGGACCCCAACAAGGTGTACCGCGGTTGGAACGGTGTCATGCAAGCCGTCGAGAACGGCGATGAGGAGATCCTCCGTCTGCTTGGTGAAAAGGCCGGATTCGACCTCGACGTCAAGGACGAGCTTGACCGATCTGTCACTGAGATTGCTGCTTCACGAGGATGGGACGAGGCTGTTGAGATCCTTCAACAGTACGCGATTACAAAATCTGCTTAATTCTTTGTTTTACTTTTGCTTTCTCCCCCGGACGATTGTAAGATGGATCATGAATGTTTTGGGACTGATTTGGGATTGGAGAATACCTGGAGTCTGTTATACTAAGGCTGCTTCACATTTTCATTTGGGATTTGCTTTTTACAACATTATATCCTCTTTGTTCTGGCTTTGTTCATATCCAACATTCCCCACAGGTACACTGCGCTGTACTGCTGTATTTGCTTAGTCTATAGACACCCATATTTTCTTTGTCAATCTGTTTATGATAATACATACAAGCATTTAAAATGACTCGACTTTAAAAACGATTCTCTCGATATCGGAACAATTGCGCATACCCTAGTGAAGGCTTGGATTGTGCCTTGAACAGATGCGCATACATCCATGACAGATGGACTGCATGTTTAGCTGTCTACGCACTTGGGCGGTTGGTTCAGTGAAGCTCTTCAGGGGACAACCCGCTACAATCGCCTAAGCAATTGAGCCAAACAATTCACAGTTCACAACAGACTTGGACATCTGTATTCCGACAGGCTGTAAATTAAAATAATCATTTCTTTTATCTTATTATCTTTATACATCTAATAATTTCCCCTTAAAGTCTGTTTCCCATATTGATATGAACACTCTTAATCTGCGTGTAGGCCTCCAATCCAGCCTCTCCAAGCTCTCTTCCGATACCGCTCTGCTTAACACCACCAAACGGCACTCTAGGATCACAGTCTTGACTACTGTTAATCCAGACCATGCCCGCCTCAATTGCTGCAGCAACGCGGTGAGCCTTCTCCAAGTTTGTTGTGAAAGCAGCAGCGCCTAGACCGTAGGTGGTGTCGTTGGCAAGCTCGATAGCTTCCTCCTCAGTCTTGAAGGTGGAGATAACGACAACAGGACCGAAGATCTCTTCGCGGAAGACGCGCATAGAGGGCTTCACGTCTGTGAAGACGGTGGGAGAAATGTAGAAACCCTTGTCTGAGCCGCCAACCTTGAGAGGACCACCGCCAGCTGCGACTGTAGCACCCTCCTTCTTGCCAATGTCGATGTACTCGAGGATTCTCTCGTATTGAACCTTTGACACCTGGGGTCCTTGGTAGGTCTCCTTGTCCCATTGGTTACCAACTTTGCTGACAGTGTTGAGCGTGTTGATGAACTGCTCAATGAACTTCTCATAAATGGTCTCCTGCACGAGAATGCGCGATGTGGCTGTGCAGATCTGGCCCTGGTTGGACATGATGCCAAAGTGCGACCACTTAACAGCCTGGTCAAGCTCAGCGTCGTCAAACACAAGCAGGGGCGACTTTCCGCCTGTCTCGAGAGTAATGTTCTTTAGTGTCTTTGCCGCGACGCCCATGATGCTGGCGGCTGTGGCTGTAGATCCTGTGAAGGCGATCTTGTCCACAAGGGGATGCTGCACCAGCGCAGCACCGGTGTCTTTGCCCAGACCGTTGACGATGTTGACCACACCGGGTGGGAAGCCAGCTTCCTTGATAAGTTCACCCAGGACTAAAAGACTCAAGGGGGTCTGCTCAGCAGCCTTGATGACAACGGCGTTACCACAAGCCAGGGCAGGACCAAGCTTCCAGGTGGCCATGGAAAGAGGGTAGTTCCAGGGGATGATCTGCGCGACAACACCCACGGGCTGACGAATGGTGTAGGCAAACTTTTGAGGAGTTGTGTTAATTGTCTGGCCGAATGTCTTGTCGGCCCAGCCGGAGTAGTAACGAATGACACCAACAGCCTCAACGAGATCGTTCTCGAGAGTCTCGATGTAAGTTTTTCCGTTATCCCAAGCGTCAATGGTAGCGAAGAGCTCCTTCTTTGACTCGATGAGATCTGCTAGACGAGCCATGAGCTGTCCTCTGTCTGAAGCAGGGAGGTTCTTCCATGAGTCGTGACGCATAGCTGCTTTGGCGGCCTTGACGGCCTTGTCGATATCATCAGCATCAGCGGCCTGCACTGTTGCGATTTCATTTTCGGTGCTAATGACTGTGAGTAAGATGAGATGAGAGTAGAACTGGGGAAGAGACTTACGCGGGGTCAATAGAAGTAAGAGTCTGGCCGCTTGATGAAGCGACGAACTCGTTGTTGATGAAAAGACCTGTGGGTTGAGACCACTTGACTCCGTTGGGAGCAGTCAACTCGATTGAAGCTGGAGCCATTTTGTGATGTGATGTGAATATGCAAACTTGAAGATGAATGCTCTGGTTTGAGGTCTGGGGGAAGGGTCTCTTGTACTTCTAGAAACCTGATCCGAATTAACCAATACGTTCAACCGTCAATCAGTCTCTCCGATTATAGGAACAGACAAGACTCGATGAGAATGGAGAGCACTTCCGTTAGAGATACCATCGCGGAGGCCTTCTCTTTTTAAAAAGCACGCATCCACCATCAGCTGACAGGACAAGATAGGGAGGTGAAGCCTACTGTAACCCGCTGTAAATTTACCCCGCACCAGCCTAACTGGCCTCCACTGAATGATCCCCCACAGAGGGCCCAGGCTAACCTCCAGCGGGCAAAGAAATGCACTTCTTCTCTCTTTTCTCCTCACAGTCGCTCAATCACTCCACAAGAGGTAAAGAAGATAACAGAACATTCCTTTTATTTTATTTTTAATTTATCAGTTATTCCACTCAAAGGTTAGCCTTCTTCTTGGCTTCAGCCTCCTCAGCAACAGCTCTAGGAATCTCCGCATCTAGTCCTGTCTCGCTTGGCTTCCAGCCGAGAACATCTGTGGCTCGACGAGGCTTGCTTCGAGCGTTGCTGCCGAAGAAAACCGATCCTGCAGGCAGCGCAGAGTCAACCTCGGGCTTCCACAGCTCTTCTACTTCTAGTGTATCAATGTGTCCTTGATCCTTTGCTGCTTGAGCGACCTTGTCTGAGATGTCGGCCCATGTCTGTGAAATGTTAGCAATTGAACCCAAATGAGACCGTAGTTTTAGAGGGTGCTGCTTACCATCTCGCCTACACCAGGAAAGTAAATTCCATGCTCGCCCCAGACCTTCTTGTCATCATTACCCTTGACACCAGCTTCCGCAAGAAGAATAAATAGTCTTGCGAGATCAGCGACGTGGACGTTTGTCCAAGCTGCAAGACCTCGACCCGCTCTCACAGCGTGTCCTCGCTCAAGAGCGACCTTTGACAGAGCGGGGATCTGAACACTGCGCTGCTTGACAGGGCCCTGTCCCTTACCGTAGATAATGGGAGGGAAGACAATAGCGGTCTTGATGGAGGGTGTCTCCTGTGCGATCTTGAGGATGTAGTTGTCTACCGCACGAGACTCGTGGCCGCGAATGAGATCTAGGATTGATGAGACATCGTCAAGGTCATCATAGACAGCATCTGAGGGCTCGCCGGGCTTGAAAGAGGGTGATGAGAGATCCTTGACGGGGAGAAGACTTGCGCCAGAAATTTGGATCAAGTAAGCTTTTCATTGTCAATCTCATGTTCAACACTTCAATTGAGGGTTCCACTCACAACTGGGCTTGTTCTTCAATCCTTGATGAATGGCCTGCAGAGAGCCAATGTGCTTGTTTGAGGCAACATCTAATCAAGTCAGTACAACCACCCATTCAATTACTCTTGTGTCAAAACATACTCAGTACAATGTTGGCCTTCTCGGCCTCTTGTTGCACAAGCTCGCTGTTATCCAAGTCGCCAACCACAGTGCGCACCTTGGGATACGCCTGCGAAACAGTCTTAGCAGCTTGGCTGTCGCGCACAAGCGTGGCGATGGTGTACTCGGGGTGACTTTGGGACAGCTCGTGAAGGAGCTGACCGCCGACATAACCCGAGGCACCGGTACTGGAAGTATCTATTAGTAAGTGCCGACAGTTAGGATACTTGTGGTAGGTCTTACAGAAAGATAGAAGTCATTTTTGTTATGTTTTGGGTGAATGTATCAATTAGGAGAGTGAATGCTTTGATGGCACTGAAGCCTCACTACACTGAAGAGGGGTATTTATGGGATGCCCCTCTACGCAACGACTGGATATTATTATTAAGCTACAATTATTAAACAGATTACGACATTGCGGGGTGAAAGACGAGGAACCTTGATTAATTGTAAGCCACTGGTTTAATAATATGTTATGTATGTTTTTATCACAACCTGAGTTCTCGCTCGCGGAAGCTTACCCTTTTTTATCACGAGTCCCAAGGAAATGGTATGGCCACTGATAATCTCCCTTCCCCCCACAATTTACTGGCTTTCGGGTCGTGGAGACTTACCCGTTTCTAACAGAGACACCAACATGAAGGACATGAACAATCACGCGGGGTCAAACGAATTTGGCAAAGATGAAGGAAGACAAGAAGCATATAATAGACGCTGGATGAACAATCCATTCATCAATTCATCTCATATTCTCTCCATTTATCCTTCTTTCTAGACATAGACACAAGTCAAGTCACCCTTCACACATCATACAAAATGGCCCCTCAAGCACTTACAGGCATCCTCGTCGCTCTCATCACCCCTTTCAAGGCTGATGGCTCTGTCGACTATGAGGCTCTCGACGCTCACATCCAGCGCCAGATCAACGCTGGTGTCCATGGTCTCGTCCCCGGTGGTAGCACTGGTGAATTCACTGCTCTGACTGTCCAGGAGCGCAAGGACGTTCTCGCCCAAGTCGTCAAGTCCGCCGCTGGCCGTGTCCCTGTCGTCGCTGGCATTGGCGACCTCACCACCTCCGGCGTTGTTGACCTTGCCAAGCACGCTGCTGAGGTCGGTGCTGCTGCTACCATGATTGTTCCTCCTTACTACGACGCTCCCAACCTGAAGCAGCTCAGGGCCATGTTCGAGGAGATCTACAAGGCCAGCAACCTTCCCATCATGTACTACAACATCCCTAGCGCCAGCGGCGTCAGCCTTTCTCCTGCTGAGATTGCTGGTCTCTCTGAGGTCGGCGTCAAGTACCTCAAGGACACCTCTGGCAACGCTCCCGCCCTTACAGACCTTCTCTTCCACCACCACAACGCCATCACCGCCCTCAACGGCTGGGACACTCTTACATTCTACGGTCTCTGCGCTGGCGCCAAGGGATCCGTCTGGGGGACCACAAACGTCCTTCCCGAGCTCTCCGTCGAGCTGTGGAACGCCATCGCTGTCGACGGTGACCTTAAGAAGGGCCGTGAGCTCTGGAGCAAGATCTTCCCTGTTTGCAAGTTCCTCGAGGCTCACCACTACGGTGCTGGTATCAAGACTGGTCTCGAGCTCCAGGGCTTCAAGACTGGTGGTCTGAGGAAGCCTTTCGAGCTTCTCGAGGGTGATGAGAGGGCTGAGCTGGCACAGCTTCTCAAGGATGCTGGTGTTACTTTGGCTTAGATTAATGACGGTTATGCATTATGGGACTAATTATGGCATGATTTCAAAATAGTAAAATAGACAAAATTACAAACGATTGATTAAAAACAAATATCTCCAACTTGTCCTGATAATTAACGCCTTTTACATCCATCAATGTGAAACCACAAACTCCAAGAATCAGCATATATAGACATGAACTGAACAAGAAACGGTTTTACGCTTTATATTATAAGCTCAATCTTGACGTACGTGTATGTCTACTCCAGGCCATCCAGCACAAGACTCTGCCAACTCGTAGTCCAGTCTCCAGACTGCCTCCTCTTATCCCAAATCATAGGCACAACCACTTTCGCAGGTTTCGGCGTGAAGTAAACCCCCTTATCATCCGTAATACCTAGACAGCTCAACGCTCTCTCCTGCAAGTCAGGCGACACAGCCTCACAGCCCGCTACAAAAGCAGGCCACGCCAAGCTTGTCGCAAAGTCCTGCTCGTCGATCAACTCGCTCAAGCAAGGCTCAAGATGATCCAGGGTCTTGCGAACTAGGTCCTGCAGAATCATAGCATTCATGTCGTAGACACGACGATAGAAGTAGATCACCAGCGCTTGGTGAATGGCAAGGGTCATGGAGCGGATTTGGGGATGTGTGACGAGATCGTGGTCTGTTGTATTTCCAGACGAAATCTCAACAGGTCCTGCAGGGTCCAGAGTTGTAGGCCAAGCCCAGATTCTGTTCTCGAGAGTTTTGGTATGCTTCGCCAAAGCCTCTGATATACTAGGATTGCACCGCGCCACGTTCTCAAGACGGGCCTTTTCGTTCGCGAGCGAAACAGTCTGGCTCAGAAGCGTCATCAGACTTTCAGGAATACCGTATATCACAGGGTAAAGTGTCTGGTTCCAGCGGCCTTGGACTTCCAAATGGATATCGTTAAAGCCTATCTCGTCTGTCTTTTCCTGTGCGGGATCAAGACCCATATTCAAGCCCTCTTCCGTGATACGGAATGTTCGGCTGAGATCTTGAATCTGGTTTCCGCTGGAAGCACTTTCTGGCAAGGCCTCTGTGCAAAGGGACATACTTTCTGCGATGACACGTAGGTGGGTGTACATATGATGAAGAAGACGGGTCTTGAAGGGGTTTTGGTTGGCGAGGCCTCGTAGACGAATGAGGCGTTCTGCATCTAGGAGAAATATTCTGAAAGCGCGGGCGCCATTATGTAACTGACCTCTGTTAGTTTTCGGCTTCTTAGCCAAATTGAAAAGGATAGATGTTAACTTACCGAAGTCATAGCCATAGCTAGTATAGCCATCAAAAGCTCTTTATAACTAGCCTGTCTAGGCCCAAACATCTCATGCTGAAGCGCCTGTCTCAAGTGACTTTGTGCTCTCTCATGATTCTTCAAACCAATCTCCTTCCAGTTAGACGACGATCCCTGCGCAATATGCAGTTGTAGGGCGCTATGAGCGAGGAGAGTGTAGAATATTGAGGAGCGAGTATGAGAAGCTTCGTTCCAGAGAGACAACTCGGCAAAAGTCTCAAGCGCACAGGGAAGAAAGATGATTTCCCAGGGCGACTTTCGTTTTGCCTTCACAGTTGAACGACCAGCCATATTTTGTCTGTAATGCCGGAGTAGTTGTTCTGCTTCTTCCGGAAGACCTGTGCTGCTGCATGG
This sequence comes from Fusarium nelsonii, assembly GCA_014898925.1. Taxonomy (NCBI): domain Eukaryota; kingdom Fungi; phylum Ascomycota; class Sordariomycetes; order Hypocreales; family Nectriaceae; genus Fusarium; species Fusarium nelsonii. Next base: position 67,322 of record JAAVUC010000103.1, on the reverse strand, counting down.
GGCTTCTCTTGGGTGCGGAACGATGTCTGTGACAGTGTTTTGGGGTGCTAGTTCTATATTTTCTGGTATTTCTGCTGCTGGTTCGGCGGGACCTATGACCTGTGATATAAATCCAGGACTGAAGAATGCGAGTCCTTCAGCACCTATATGATCATCCATAAAGAAGTTCGGCATTAATGGGTCATGCAACACTTGATCCGGTATACTTGGATCCTCGTTAAGACCAAAGTTGGGATCTAATGATGCGGTAAAGATATCCATCTCATCTCCAGGTAATTGGTCAGGCCAATCCGAGCGCTGGATCTCCTCGACAAGTCCGTCTGTTTCGGGATACATGCTTGTAAATGTGTTGTCGGTGTTTGTATCCGGCGAGTACTCAATAGTAATCGCTGGAGACAACGACTCTTCAACTGATTGAAAGACTCCAAAGGGACCTTTCATCAAAGCTGCGCCGGCACTATCGACGGCCATCTTCTCACAAGCCGAGTCGATATCAGCCAATAGCGACACAGCTGTTCTTCTCCCCAGGCTTTGGGAGAGCTCATCACTCATCAATTTGCGTTGACTCTCTGCTCAACCAATTAGCTTCAGATCCATAATAGTGAACGGAAGACGTACCGGAGAAGAGTGGGTACCGATACTCGGAGCCCCGATGACTTTGCTGCAGCTCCGGTCTAACCCCGTCATCTGTGATCCAGAACAGCCTCGCCCCGTAACCTCCGCAGTTCAACCCCAGACGTTGACACGTGCCACATTCAGGCTGTGCTTCGTCGCATTTCGCGTGCCTGCTTCGACAAGTGCGACAGCCTGTAAATGTCCTTGTACGTTCTACCTTGCCGCTGGCTTTGACGCCTGCAGCTGCAGCACCTTGGACCTTTGGCATTGGGACAGAAACGCAGAGTATCGAATAGAGAGAAAGTAGACAACGAGAAAGGAAAGTGGAGAAGACAAGAGGATGAGAAAGAGGTTGATCAATTCTACTGAAAAGAGAGATGGGTATGCAGCATATGGCTTCTTGATACTTTCTGTCCAAAAGAGGCGATAACAAAATAGGTATGTTTCCGCGGCCAAAAGAATGGAGAGGTGGGGCTGCTGATCTATCGGGGTGTCCGCTTGAGAATGGACTTGACTCGAACTGACAAGCTTGGAGCTAGTCTAGTGATGGGTTTAGTCGATAAGTTAGTCGATAAGTTAGTCGATAAGAGTGTGAGGCATTGGTTCACATGGACACTATTAGAAAAGCTTTCCACAGGGTCTTGCACGCTGGGAACAGACACTTCCAGAATGGCTCAAATCGAAGGCTTATGCGACAGCACACCATGAAAAGTGGCCAGAGTCTTTTACTGAAAAGAGCATTATCATTACTTTATTAGAAATACTAGAATCAAATAATTGTGGAAGCATGACCGCTTTGGTACGGCAGCTAGCGGTTAGCAATTCTGTTTACGCAAACTGGTTTTGGCCGCTACGATATACTTATGATCATCGTGTTATCTCTACCAAAGGACAAACACACGCCTCTTTATTCTGGTAGTATGGCACTCGATATTTAGGTACTCTGTTTGAACTTCTCGCAAATACGGTAACCACGGAGGGGTCCTATTCAGTTGGCCGACAATGGGGAATAGGCGAACAGCTTCTTCCCCGCACATCATTTTCCTTGGTTAACGGCTGCGCGATACTACCAAACCAGCAGATCATCACCATACTCGCGCAGTCCATCCTGTAATGACGTCTATTATGGGCGATAGAGCTACGATTATATGGAGTGAATCAGGTCTATTACGGAAGAGATGATGTGCGATATGTCCCTGTTCAATTGGTCAGCACGATATAAGATACAGTTCTTCGCATCACAATGGATCTTGTAGCTTCAGTTGGTTCCAACTTCACCACGCCAGCCATGTTCACCCAACTCGTGGGTGCATTCGCCCTATTCAACAGCATCCCGATCATCCAAGCAGCACCGAACTTACAGAAGCAATGTCATGCATCTCGCACCGAGCATAAGGCAAGACTCTTTGTCCTTACAGACATCAGCAATGAGCCTGATGACCAAATGAGCCTGGTTCGTTTACTCACATATGCCAACGAGATTGATATCCAGGGTATCGCCGTGACTACTTCGACGTGGATGCCTGATAAAATTGACTACGAGTCTGTCATGGGTGTTCTGGATAGGTATGAAAAGGTTGTTGATAACCTAAACGCCAATGTTCCTTCCTTCGCGACTTTCCCGTCATATAAACATCTACTTGGCAAGGTACACAAGGGACATCCCGTCTATGGAAGAAAGTCGCTCAACATGACTCTGAGTGACGCCGCTAAAGCGCTGATCCAGGCTGCCGACAATTCTGGCACCGATGATCCTCTTGCCGTCTCGGTCTGGGGCGGGAGTGCGATCCTGGCTGAAGCTCTTCAACAGGTGTCTCGCACAAGAAGTCAAGAGGCCACTGACGAGTTTGTCAAGAACCTCCGCGTTTACGCGATATCGGACCAAGACGATACAGGCATCTGGATCCGTCTTCGCTACCCGCAACTCTTCTATGTAGTATCGCTTCATGGGTTCAGTGAATACACCGTGGCATCATGGAACGGTATCTCCGGTGAAGAGTACCGCCATTTCGATCAAGGCGGTCCGGACTCAAGTCTCGTGTCTAACGACTGGCTCGAGAGGAATATCCGCCTGGGTCCTCTGGGCTCACACTACCTGAACTGGTCTTTCATTATGGAAGGCGATACACCCTCGTTTTTCCCTCTTATCCGGAACGGTCTCGGCGATGTGAATCATCCTGACTGGGGGAGCTGGGGCGGACGATATACCCTCCTTGATCACTCAGGCCAATCCAGAGTGTATGCTGATACGAGTGATTATGTCGTGGGGAAGAATGGGCAGAGTTTTATCAGCAAGTTTGCTACAATTTGGCGGTGGCGTGAGGACTATCAGTTTGATTTCGCGGCACGTATGAAGTGGACCATTAACTCAAACTTCTCCGAAAACAATCATCAACCTGTTGCCATTGTCAATGGTACTTGTGGTCCTGCGCCTCTCGAGCTAAAGTACAAGCCGGGTGAGAGCATCATTCTCGATGCTTCTGATAGCTGGGATCCGGATGGCGATGGATTAAAGTACGACTGGTTTCACTACCGCGAACCTGGTGGATATGGACGAGGGCTGGAAGGATTTGATCCATCTTTGATGATGGAACCTACGCTGACGACCCAGAGTCCAAGTGTGAATATCACAACTGCCAATGCGGAGCGCAGTGTCGTAAGATTGGAAACAGCCAAGAATATCAACGATGTAAGTGAAGTCCAGTATATCAAACCGTGTGTGTACTAACGGTCTATCTCAGACTCTTCATATCATCCTTGCCCTTCGTGATGCGACACAGCAGCCGCTGGCTACGTATAGGAGAGTGATCCTAGAAGCTGAATAGGGAGAGGAAATCAGCAGTCTCTACGCTTAAAATGGATCTATAGTACTAAGATTATGCACCTGTTATTTGACCCTACTGTATTATTATATTGAGCTACTGCACCTCACGGGGCAGCAATTTCACTTACCTTAGATAACATTACCTATTCGTCATATTTAATATGGCAGGCAGCTATTATTGAGCTCTATGCATAGTATTATAAATAACTCTGATAGAAAGGTTACTATATTCAACTAGCAGTAAGGCATCAACGCCAACTGTTATATATATCAAGACTGCACATAGTTTAGTACTTACTATATAACCTATAGCTATGCCCCTGGATTACTAGGCAAGAATACATTTAAAGAGTCTGCAACTGTCTCTTGAAATCTCTATGGGAATATGTCTCGGTCTTTCCAATAGCTAACCTTCTGTTAAGGCCTCACTATTAAAAGGTAAGACGTCATCGTCGGACCCTTAACGCTGTTGATGAAACCAAGCTATTGAATATTTGAGTGGCAACGAGAGAAAAGATCATAGGCGCCGCATTCCTTCAGGAGAAGATCGTAATGCACCCTCGCTTGAACAAGCAGCTAATCGAATCTGCGCTCCCATCTGGAGTCACTTTCTTCATCGACTGTGGCCAGGTCGAAGATGCGATTCATGAGGGTTCCCATGCCAAGGATCATGGCCTGGGCCTACGTCTACGCGATTCTCTTTCGCGTACTTGCGTGAAGATGACCTTGCAAGACTTAACGTCTCGTACAGCGTCGATTGCTCCTCAGGAAGCAACCGAAGAAGTGGTCAAGCTCCTAAACAGAATCACTACCTTTGCGGCAGCTCAACTGAACTCAGTCCCTGACGGCGCCCCGTTGAAGGTTTTATCACTGGGCGAGGTTGTTTCGAGAGCCAAGACCAGGGCTCTGGCGGCCGCTCAAGGCTGTTCGACGGGGCCATTCTGCTAGGTCAATTGGCATGCTGAAAGCCAAGTACCGGTCTCAGTAGCCCCTGTCTGGGACCGAGACGACCTGTTCCGCTCTGACCGAACTTACTGGATGCTTGGTCTGACCGGTGATCTTGGCAGATCACTCGCAGAGTTCATGATCTCACGTGGGAATCTTCATGTTGTGCTGAGTAGTCGTACGCCAGAGCCAGATGAGAAGTGGATAGAGCGACAACAAAGCAGATACGGAGCAACTGTTGTTTATATTGCAGTGTAAGTGGTGACCAGCCTTGCTTCTACACTTAAAGTGGTTTTATGAGTACTGACCTATATTACAGAGACCTCACTAGCCTGGATTCAGTTCAGCGGGCTCATAAGCAGATTCTGACATCGATGCCACCATTGGCTGGTGTAGCTAACGGTGCCTTGGTTTTGAGTGACAGCTCAGTGGCTAAAATGACCATCGAACAGCTCCAGGCAGTCCTTTGTCTCAAGGTGGACGGAACTCTGCATCTTGAGAGCGTCCTGAACTCCAACCAGGAGACTGAACAGCAGCCCTTGGACTGGTTTATCGCCTTCAGTTCAATCGTTGGCACTACAGGCAATATGGGCCAAGCCGCCTACTCGGCTGCCAACGGCTTCTTGAAAGCGTGGGATTCGCAACAACGGTCGAAGTTTGGTCACAATGCTGCTGTCATTGACATTAGTCGTGTCCTAGGTGTTGGATACGTGGAAAGAGAAACTCAAAGCAACTCGGGACGTTTGACGCGAGAGCAAACCGAGCGCCTGATGCATCGTACAGGGACGCTAGCTATGAGCGAGACTGATCTCCACCAGTTATTCGCTGAAGCTGTGATCTCTGCTGACCATTGTTCTCGCTCAAAGGCGGGCTTGTCAGTGGGTGCTGGAGACGCTGAGATCATTACAGGACTGGCCCCTATCTCATCGGCACAGAGTGAGGATGTCTTCTGGGCACGAAGTCCGAGAGTTGGGCTGCTAGTCATTGATTCAAACGCCGCAGTTGACAGTGATGACCAAGATGAGAAGGGAGCACAACGAAGACAAGTTCCTGTCAAGTCTCAGCTTGCGGCGGCCAGCACGTTACAGAAGTTTACTTCTGTACTTACATGTAAGTTATCAACCCTTCCCAAGCTTTTTCTTTTTCTTTTTTAGTCTGTCTGTACGCTAAAACGCTGTCCAGCTTGCATTGTTACTAAGCTGCGCGCATCACTCTTCTTATCAGCATCCGATAGCTTCTCTGAGACAGTGGCCCTTGTCGATCAAGGTGTCGACAGCCTCGTGGGTGTTGACATCCGCACATGGTGCATCAAAGAGCTAGAAGTCGATGTGCCAGTTTTGAAGATTTCGGGTGGTGCCTCAGTTGTTGATTTAGCAGAGTATATTCTGGAATATTTACCAGTAAAAGGAAAAGCCGAGTAAGGGAAAAGGTAGGTTATTATAGCTAGCTATTATATGTAAAGGATATTATGTTATTTATTACATAACTTAAATCTCTTCAATATGAAATGCTTTATCCCTTAGGAAGCTTTTATTATATTCATCTTCTCTTACTTACTAGCTTAGACAGGGAATATAAGAAAAGCCAACCTCTAACTGTAAGGATATAAAGCATGAATGGCCTAAAAGCCTTGTCTAAAATAGCATAAACTCATCTGCTCATTACATCTATCAGGCGCTCAGCGGCCAGATCTTCTAATGCTTCGAGAAGTCTCTTATTTCCCTTCTCATAGTACGCCCATATTGCTTCCCTCACCTGGTCTATATCCTATGCTTCCTCTATGTAGTCCCCCTCTTTCTTATAAACCGCAAATTCGTCAAATAACGCCACCTCCTCAAACTTCTTTGCAACAGCCTGAACGCCCGCCTCGTCTGGATTCGTCATAGCCAGATCAAAATCAACAATGAAATTCGTTTGTATGCCCTCATGCACCAGTTCATGATGTTTGCCTCCCGCCAAAACCTCCGCCATGAGCTTCTTCGCTTCTCTATTACTCATCAACCCATTATTTATCGCCATTGTCAAAAACGCCTGAATCACATGCGAGAAGATCGGATACCCCACGTATAAATGCTGCCAGTACCTGATGCATAACAAAAAGTAAAATTTGTTGGTAGGATCGCTGGGGGCTTCTTTGCAGATGGTGTTGGCTATGTGGATTAGTGAGATGTTAATGTAGGGCATATAGCTGGTGGGCATCTTCTCCGTTCGGTAGATGAGTGCGAGACGTTTTAGTTGGTTAAGCGATGCGGAGAATATTGTTTTGGGGGTGCTGTCTTGCGAGTTGAAGGATCGGAGTTTGTAGCTTTGTTGGGTTTGGGCGAAGGGGCGGAAGATATCGATGACGGCGCAGTGGAACCACATACTGTGGAAGTTAGTTGATGTCCAGGAAGATCGGGATATCCTTAGCATCCAAGTACGTCAACTTACTGGAAGAGAAAAACGTGTTCGTGGCTGTCTTTGTTCCACGCCATATCCTTATCCAGAGAATCTGCCCATGCCAACATCTTCTGGTATTTCGCTTCGGCAAATGCTATGGGAACTCGATTGAAAATGGGCACTCTGTCGTTGGCAGAGTATACCACTGCAACTTCTTCCACTATCGAGAAGAACTCGCATAGCTTTGTGAATGATTTGCCCATATACTCTGGAAGAGGATGATCAGGCCATGAGGGGTCTGCCGAGTCGTCCTGTCGGTCAGCTCCAGGTACTGGAAGAGCAGGAGTCGCTGTAATGCATTCGTCATAAAAGAACATGACGTGTATCCTATCACTTATTAGTTCGAGAGGACTTGGTTGAAAGTTAGCGCACTCACGTCAACCAGTTATAACAACCCCATGCCACATGAGCAGTCATTCTAAGCGAATCGTCCGGCAATTCGCGAAACGCCTGAGGGGTCGCATGATCCCAAGGTATACCGTATAAGCCTAGCCTTTTCCCCATATTCCGACCAGCCTTTAGAAGTTCCTTAGCTAACGCATCATTTCCATTAAAGAAGCATCCCAGACTAAGAGTGTTGATAGCGGCCAGCGTAACAATATCATCAGACGATCCTTCAGCACGAAATAGCCTTTCGGCTTCTTTCAAGAAAATGTTCCCGAGAGGGACAGCTTTAAAGTCTATAGCAGTATAAGCGTGCTATTGTAACACACAAGTCAGATAAATGCTCATAATATACATGTAGACGATTTTTCACTTACGCATGCAACATATAGCATTGCCGTAACAAGGAACGTAGAGCAGAACTTGGGCACTCGATCCACGAGACTTTGAACGAATAAATTGGCGTCGATGAAAGCAACAATGGTTTGATCTGTTTCCAGATACAATGATATGAGAGTCGCAGCAGTCTCATCACTGATAGGAACCTTTGACCAGTAAGAAATGTCTAGATCCTTCAATCTAGAGTCGCAGTACGGTTTCAACCCAGCTGATGAAAGCTCAATAGGCGTTGATGATGATTTCCTAGAGACAAGACTCCCAGACTCTGAGGAGTGACTCGAAGGCGGTGACGCAGGTTTGGCCAAGGGCGAAATGTTAAGACTGGTAATATCGATTGGCAACAACGTAGGGTACACAATTCCGTGCCGTGCTGTAAGTTCAAACTCAATCCTCGAGCTGGTAGTCGGTAGCAAAGCTTGTGAGGTCTTGTGATCTGATAGCCGAACTCTTGTCTTCAGACTCCCCTGCAGAGACGAAAAGGCATTGGCCACATCAGCAGACGACCTCAGCCGCTGCAGTAGCCGCAGTGCATCGCGTTCGGGGAGAGTTTTTAATTGATCCACAATATCTGCGTAGTGATTGAAGCTATTCTGAAGAGTATCAAGCTGCTTCTGAACCTTGATGGTCGAATCCACTGATTTGGGTGGAACTCTGTAGATGCAGGTTAAACTCCGCAACCGACACTGGTCACATTGAGGTTCTGCTCCGTTACACTTAAGCTTGTTAGTCCAAAGTTTCGCGGAAATAAGACGCGTCAGGTAAAACTTACTGCGCGTTTCTTTTCTCGGCAGGGATTGCATGCTACCCTGACATGCTGGCGCTTCCTCTTTGTGATGCGGAACTGACGGCCTCCAACGAAAAGACCATCTTGGTCGTCTAGATCCGGGTCGTTATCGTCTCGCGGTGCAGGCTGGATCTGCCTGAAGGTGGCTGTCATGTTCTCGTCCCAGCACCCCTGACCGGATGCCGACCATTGTCGTTTTGATAGGCTGAGGCTGGGCTCAATTGAGTCGTGATACGATCTCTGTGGGGTTGGGTACGTGATGTGATTATGAGAGCATAGATTAAGGTCCCGGGTCGGTGAAACTTTGATGCGGCCTGCTTTTACTCTAGGGTAGTTTGTGCGTAATTGAAGCTATCGCGTCTTTCAGCGACAGCGACTGTTGGCATCTGTACTTGAATGGAATACTACATGGTGGGTTACATTAACTCAAGATGTTATTTGCTGAAGTGCATGACCAATTGGCATTGTCCTCGTAAATGCCGTCGGACACTTGACTCGTGTGTAACACAATATTTGCAAAAACCTGAATCTCAACAGCTTACAAAGATAAAATGTCTTAGTTTTCCTGCCACGTTATAACCTCCCTAAAATCTTCGCCAGAAGGCTAAGGCGGGTGGAAGAAAGATCCAAATCAATGCATTGACGATCGGACATCCACTCGGCATTATGCAAAACTTCGTTGTTACTCCAATTGCAGACGTATAGACAGCGCTAGAAGCCTGTAAAGAATTCTACGACGAACCAAAAGAAACGGAGACGCCGCACCGAGGTTCATCACACCGTCAGTTCTAGTCTACTTTTGGTAAAGTAGCCGAGATATGCCACGTTATCGCCCGCGCCTTAGCCGCCTGGCCTTAGCTCTGCTGCTCTGTTAAATTCTTACTGCATTCTGATTGAGATAAGGATCTGACATTATTTTACAACTATTCAACTATGATTGTACTGTTATCTCACTACGAATATCATACCTGGATAATAGTGACATCTGCAGAAACTCAGGCCTTAACTTTATATATTTAACTTTCGATCTTCACGGCATGTCATCATTCATGAAGTCATTACCGCTTCGGGATATATCACCGTTTTCGTAGTGGATCGCCGCCAGAAAACGCAGTGACGTTTTAGCTGTTGAAAAACTTCAATGCTTTTCCTTACAAATCAAGCTCAGCAAATAGCCTCGGTACGTTGCCGCGCCACTTTGACGTGGCTACGGTACTCGAAAGGTGTACACTACTGTGTTTTACTGTACTGGCACTACGGTAGTCAATCTGTATATATAGATGCCAACGCTGCAGTGACGTCGTTCATATCTCATACTCATTCATATCCTATCTCAACTCATATATACCCATCTCATCCTCTCACTCTTCACTTTATACCCCTCATCACTTAATCACATATACACATAAACCGCCAATATGACACAGAACAAGACCCTCGTCTACAAGAAGATCCCTACTGGTCTCCCCGTTGCTGGTGAGCACCTTGTTATTGAGGACCGTCCCGTCGATATCGAGCAGGCTCCTCAGGGCGGTGTTGTCCTCGAGCTTCAATATGCTTCTTTCGACCCCTACCTGCGCGGTAAGATGCGCGACACCTCAGTAAAGTCGTACGCTCCCGCCTTTGAGATCAACGACCCCATCACCAACGGTACTCTGGGCAAGGTCATCAAGTCCGACTCCGCCGACTTCTCTGAGGGTGACCTCGTTACCGGCTTCCTCCCCATTGCTGAGTATGTTCGTGTCGACAAGGAGACCATCCCCAAGGTCAACCTCCGCAAGATCCAGAACCCTCACAACCTTGACCTCGGTCTCTTCCTTGGCCCTCTGGGCATGCCCGGTCTCACCGCCTGGTCCGGTCTCCACGAGATCGGTCAGCCTAAGAAGGGTGAGACCATCTTCATCAGCTCCGCCGCCGGTGCTGTTGGTCAGATCGTCGGTCAGGTCGCTAAGCGTGAGGGCCTGACTGTCATCGGTTCCGTCGGTGACGATGCCAAGCTCGACTTCATTACCAAGGAGCTTGGTTTCGATGCTGGCTTCAACTACAAGAAGGAGTCTCCCAAGGATGCTCTCCCCCGCCTTGCCCCTAACGGTATCGACATTTACTTCGAGAACGTCGGCGGTGACCACCTTGAGGCTGCTCTCGCCAACATGAACCAGGGTGGCCGTATCCCCGTCTGCGGTCTCATCTCTGAGTACAACACTCCCGCCGACAAGCGTGAGGGTGTTAAGGGTCTCATCAACCTTATCGCCAAGCAGATTAAGATGGAGGGTTTCCTCGTCTCTCACCCCCAGTTCGGTCCCAAGTACTACAAGGACCACCAGGAGAACCTCCAGAAGTGGTTGGGTGACGGCAGCGTCAAGGCCAAGCTCTTCACCACTGAGGGTATTGATAACGCCGCTGAGGGTTTCATCGGTATGCTCCAGGGCAAGAACTTTGGCAAGGCTGTCCTCAAGTTGAAATAAGTTAACGCGTCTACGATGATGAAATATATAAAATGGGAATAGAAGGGTTACAGAAAAGAAAAGTATAATAGTAAATAAAAATTATCAAAATATAACCAAGTCTGTTGCAACGTGATTTATATACTCAAGATAAACAGGCCATTATTCGAATTACAGAGCCAATGAAAATCAACATTATGGAACAAGGAAAGCTGGTGTTCAATATCTGTTACGGAGCGGGCGAGAAAGTGGTTGACTATTACTTCTGCTGTAGTTTTCGTATCGTCGTCCGACTGATCGTTTGCCAGAACAAGTGAAAAGAATCAATACTCCAACACTATTTTATAAGATAAAAAGTTCGTTTTATGCATAAATTTCTCCCGCTATCCTAACTCCACATCTCAGTCTTCATGGATGACACCCAGAGTGCCTCGTTGGGATATTCATCCAGAATTATACGCAAGTACTCTTCCCAGTCGTCCCTCCAACCACCATTAGCAAATATGGCGGACGAGTATTCCCAGTAGTTGGGGTGCCAGGACGCATACTCCCAGTCAATAATGACAAGAGTCCCGTCATCTTGCACAATAATATTCTTCCTCTGCAAGTCATTATGAGTGAAAACAGGACTCCCATTGCTGCGAAGAACGGTCGGTAGAACATGCTGGTAATACCGCACTTTGTGAGCCGTACGATCACCAGTTTCGAGTGAGTAGATTCGAATGAATGAGTTTATCAGCTCTTCTTCAGTCGCGAAAGGAGGTGTAACATTGTCGAGGCCTCCTTGGGTTCCTGTGAAAACGTCGTCAAGTGGTGGTCCACCGTTGATGTCACCGAAATAGCCTGGATGTTCCAATTGTCGAAGCTGATCGAATGAGGTTCGAAGAGTCTTGGCGATAGAGGTTTTCCGTGTCTTGTCAAGTTCGGCCCACAGGTCCTTAAGCGTCTTGCCCTGTATATGCTGCATGAGAATCTACGTGACGACGTTGTTCCCTTCTTTCCATTGATAGATAGCGTAGACCTTGGGTACCGCCACTGAAGTGTGTTTTGCGACGTAGAGCATGTTGTGGGCCTCTGTAGGTCGTACTTCCAAGCCATATTTCATAACGAAAGTTCCTTGAATCCTGATAACCCTGGCGCTGCGGGTGTTCGGCATAGGTTCCCCGCTATCAACATCATTGGGGGTTGGTAATGGACCAAGAAAGTCCTCAGGTTGATCCCTGAACAGGACGATGTATTGCGGTGGCTCAGATGTGACGCAGTCCATCTCAAGTGATTGTCGTAGTTGTTGGTGACCAAATGTTGGTTTGTGTTGGTTCTCTGTATCAAAGAGAAGAAAAAAGTGGAAGAAGTGAACAGAGCATCGTCGCGTGTCATTCGGCTGAATGTGACTGATGTAAGCAAAGCGTTAGATCAACCTAGAACAATCCAATTTATCTATCATTTATTCACCATGTGTCTGTTTCAAAATTTATCCTTCGTTACTTCATCGCTACCTCTTGAAACAACCCTCCAGTACGCCAGAATAATCATCAAAGCGATGACGTTCAAATACATGTATAACCAATCCCATGCAAAATGCTGAAATAGTCTATTCGGCGTGAGCCGTATCGAGCTTCAAGGAAGCTCTTTATGCTTCTTCACCTTCTTGCTCGGCGAGATTCTCATCTGAGCCTTGCCAATCGTCGCTTTCAAGGCCGTCGCGACGGATGAACAGAGATGAAACCCAGCCTAGAATGGCTAGACCGCCAAAGACGCTCCATGCTAATGCTTCTCCTTTGGGACGGATGTTGATGGATAGACTGAAAAGACCACCTGAGACGAAAGGTCCGAAGCTGCGACCGAGGGCAGAAAGAGTTTGCGCCATGCCGTTGAGACTACCGAGGCTAGAGTGCGATGGTGCTGAGTTTGTGATCTAGAATCGTTAGCAAAGTCAATTGAGATAATGGGACTAAGAGGCGTACCAAAAGCATGACACTGGAAAGACCACCGACAGCACACATGTTCTTCAGGATTAGCACCAACCCAAGCTCAATGTACAGCCACATCTTGCCGCTTCCGACACCAAACAAAGGCTTGTCATCAGCATAGCCAACCCAGGGCATGAATAACATGCTGATACCAAGTCCTAGGAGAGAAATCTGGTAGGTACCTAGATTACCCAACTTGACCTTGAGTCGCTGGAACAGGAAGGCCTGGAAGATGCAGCTTGCCAGTCCTGCGATGCTCAAGCTGATACCAATTCTACTGGGCAGCAAGTCGCGGCCGGCAGGTGAAGGCGTCGCGGCAAAGATGGGGTACAAGCTGTTGAAGGAGATGTTGGACAACTGGAACACAAGGTATGTGAATAAGACCAAGATAGTGGTTCGGCTGAGGTCTTTCCAGGCGGACAGAGCAGGGTCGAGGTTGTTGTCACTATCGTTAGAATCGGTTTCTTCATCGTCGGAGTCGGAGTCGGATTCGAGCGCTCGTCCAGATGAGAGAAGAGGCTGATTCTGGGAACGCGATCGAGGCCAGCGCGCGCTCCAGGAGGGACGGCGAGGAGGGGGTGGGCGCGAAGGGAACAAGGAAAGGAGCTTCTCGACCCATGCGGGTTTCTCGAAGGTGACTTGGGTCTTGTCCAGAGTCTCTTCGAACCAGATGCTGACCACAACGACACTAACAGCTAAAAGACCAGCGGAGAGGATGTTGGGAGCCAGATAAGGGTATTTCTCGCCCATTTTCCCCACTAGTATGCCTCCCAGAGCAGGTCCAGTGATACTGCCCAGGGAGTAAATGACAGGCAGGTATGTGAAGGCGCGGCTCTGGTTAGATCGATCTGTCACCTCTCCCAAGACGGTCGGAACACAAGCAGCGTTACCGTTGAGCAGTCCCATCATGACATGAACAAGCACGATCTGCCAGTATTCCTTGCAGAAGCCGAAGACGCAGAAGCAGCCCATGAGCGCAATTGTGCCCATAATGAGGACCGGCTTCCTTCCAATAACATCCGAGGCATATCCCCAGAGGAAGTTTGTTGACAGCTGCGCCAATGCGAATGAACTCGCAAGTATTCCAACATATAAACCGGCTTCGTCATCGGGGATGCCAGGCATGTTCAGCACCATCTCGGGGAGGTACGGGGATATCGAGTTCAGCGCGGTCTGCTCGGCGAGGGAGAGGAAGGCTAGCAGCAACAGCTGTCGCACAGGCAGCGGTGTCTCTTCGCTATCATCTTCATCGTCGGAATCGCTCGCATTGGAACCAGCATATGGCTGTTCGAGGGGAGTCTTTGGCGGCGTGGTGGGAAAGGTCTGGTATCGATGGGATTGGCGTCGCATATTGCTGAGAGTAGGGATCGGCGCGCCAGCATGGAAGGAGCCTGAAGAGGCTGTTCTCTCGACGGCCATGGCCCTTCTGGAGACGACATTCGAGGAATTATTTCGTGAGGGCGCCATGATGTGTAATGGCTATGGTTACAGCCGAGGCCTTTCGGGAGAAAGCTTGTCGCTGAAGATCAAGCCTCAACTCAGGGTCGACGAGTGGTGACGTAGCGTAGCGTAGGAAGGACGAGATTTGTTATGGCGGGGCTGACACGAGCCACGATGAGATCAAGGCTCTAAGTGTAGGACGCGACTGGGAGGAGGACAAGGGCATTTACTGGCTGATGGGTTCGGTAAAGATCGATGATCATCGAGAAGGGATTGTTTATGTTGTGTTCCGATGAGATGAGACAATTAAGATTGTGTTTGTGCTTGTGCCTGTGGCTGGAAATAATCTTCAACGAATATTCCGAAAAGCGGCCGATCGTTCTTTTTCTGGTTTTAGGCAGGTGCTGTGCTGTGTAATCTGCAGGTCATGTTTACTGCACTGCACCTTCTGAATTTGATCGCGTGAGCGCAAGGTACATGTAAGATCGCTGATGTAATTGCGGGTCTCATAGGTTCTATCTGCCAATTACACACCGCCGTTATGGTCCTACCGGGCGGGTTCCTCCGGTCAAAAGTCAATGGGACAAAGGCTTATCCAAGCTTGTTTTTTGTCTTTTCTTTGATGGCTCTTGTCACCGGCTGTTGATCTCGATCTTGGCAGTGTTAAGTGAAACTGCAATCACTGTCAACACCAAGACATATCCTCAATTTTTGTTGTTAGTGGCTGTAGATGTGTACCCAAGTAAACCCAATTACCCTAGAGAGCTACATTACTGAGATAAATATTTGACGTGCTGTCTACTGATGCTGTAGGCTACAGCCCAAAACGATACACAAGACTCGGCATGCGTGGAATTGGGCAGATTGATATTGACAGGTTTAAATCCGCCGTTAGAGGCATGGCTGCAAGAGTCGATCATGCGATGGTCAAAAGATTCTTGAAATCGCTGTTTCATTTCTTTCCATTGCTAATACGATACCACAAATATCTGGAGACACTCAATGGTTCAGATTCAGTCCTCAATCTCATAAACCTCTTCAAGCATACTTTCCAAAAACTCCTTCTGCTCATTAATCCACTTCCTCGCCGCAGCAATGTCATAAGGCCTCTTCGCAATCTCCCGCGCCCGCTCCCCCTTCTGAAAATGCCGGATCCTCTCCTCCAAGATCTCAAGTCGATACTCAGTATACTGATGATACAGAGTGGACAAATTAGAAAGACCACGAACACCCGTCAAAACTGTCTCATCCTTGACAAGAGGGTCCTTTGCTCGAAAAGAAGTAACCATAGCGATTCGTTCACGACCACCAAATGCTTTGAGGGCTTGATGTTCGATATATCGACCTTGCATGACAACAGCTGTACCCTGCACCGGGCCGCGAACAAGCTTCGTTTCACCATTGGGAAGACGGAGAGCAGTTTCGCCGCCGATCATTCCCTCACAGTTGGAAAGCATTGTTACTACGACGAAGGGAAAGGAGTCGTAGTGCCAAGCGACTGCCGAGGTGCTATCTTCCTGTCTAAGTTGGTCGTCTGTTTCAGGGTGTTCAACACTGTTCTCATTGGCGTCATTGATAGAGACGTTGCAGTTGCCAATGTCGAAGTCGATCGCGGGAACCAGGTCTGTGCCTGCGATGGCGGAAACTTTGGATAGGACTTCGGGAGATCGCCATGCTGCGTGGATAAAGGGGGCGATACTTGAAAGTGTAAACATGCATGTTGTTGTATATAGGATCAAGGATGCTTACTCAGGACCCATACCACGAATCATATTCTTGATAAAGCCAGATGTATATTGACAGTCCTTAAGAACAGGCTCGCTGAATGCCTCTGCGCGCATCTGCTCAATCGCTTCGGGAGTAAAAAGCTGGAAAGGTTCACAGACAGCATTGGGAGCAATGCCCTGTCCTTCAAGACCAATCTCTGCCATTGTGTATATCTTCTTGGGTGGTTCGTAGTTGACATGTTTCTTAGCGTTGAAGGGTTCTCGGACGGTCTTTGCGGCCTCATCGATTAGGAATTGAGGGATGGGTTTGGACGGTCTTGTGGCTCGTTTCGTCTTGGAGGGGATGGGCTTTGGAGCTCCAGAGACTGTATCTGTGACGAGAGCAGGCATTGTGGAGGATGCTAGTGAAGAGAGGCTATATAGGAGTATAATAGAAAAAAAAAATTGGATTGTCTAAGATAGTGTTGTGTTTGATGAGTAGCTCGATAAACAGTGGAAAGGTGGTTATCTCCAGAATCTTATATGTTCTTGACATCTTGTTCCAGAAGCCTTGGATCCTCCGTCCCCTTCATTAAACATCCGATTTACTTCCATCACCCCACAGAAGACCGACAAATGCCACATTCCCAGATTCTTCCCGTATCCAAGGCTTAACTCAAACCATCCGAAAGTCTGGAATTTCGAGCTGTCCTATCTCCCACGTCTGGCGTAGAAACCCTCGGATTTGACTACCGACTCCTTCAACTATACCGATCAGAGACTACTGCAACACCTTCGGGTGAAAAGCCGAGGGATGCGAATGGCTTCAAGAGATTGAAGAGCCGAAACTCCTTTATGTTCGGCAGTTATTACAAGCCCGTGATAGTTCGATGGGCAAGGTTAGCCGCTGGACTATCGACTTGCATTGTCCTATGATGATGCTGTGCTTTCTTCGGACAAATGCTGGTCAAATGATTACTCCAGAATGTTGATACGTGATAACTACATAATATACGATCACAAGGCTGCGTTCATAACGTTGTGGAGTTTGGTTGTCAGCTTGACATGCCAAAGGGCGTCTACAATTACGAATTCGATGCATAACACCTATGACAATAAGCTTTACAGACGACAAGGTAGCTACTGTGATGGACCGATATCATCTGCTTCTAGAAGACTAGACCAATTGTTGTCAAACCTTATCACAACGGACATATAGGATGAGGTGCTTCGGCAACTCTTTCCGTAGCGCCAGTGCCAGCCCAACCGTACTCAATTCATCAACCTACAAGTGATTGACAGACCTAGTCTCTTTTTTGTTACTTTTGATGTCAAGTAGATTACATTCAATACCGATATTCTGATCCAAGCACAACATACACGCCACTTACCCCATCTGTACATGAATCTTCAAGCCATGCATGGGAACACAAGAACCCCTGCGTTGCCAATCCCACCCGGTCACTCTTCTGTACTACGGCAAATGCATCCGGACTACATCCCACGAAGGTTCAGCATGAAATCTGTAGCAGCCTACCGCAGTGTCACTAGTGGTACTACTATGGGCGTACCATTTCCTATCAGGCCCGCTGACATATGGCATCCTTTCACTTCTATCCGTTTACCCAACTGTGTGGACATGGTGGTATTGGATTATTCACCTAACTATCAATTCCTCTCGCAGATCTCCTGAAGGAAATAATCTGCATCTTTGAGTGAGTACTATACTTCTTTTATTGATTGCAGAACGATTGATATTCAACGATTTAACATTGACACTACAACCAACGCTTTTCCTGTACAGTATAAATACAAATACCACACTAAACTGCAGATAACCAAAAACTCTCATCTCACTCCAAAGTCAGCATATTCTCCGGCATAATATCCGGATCCCCAATCTGCTGCACAATCGACATGAACTCCTCTGATGAAATCCCAATATTGTCCAAAAACGCCAGATCGCTTGTCCCTCCTGCTCCTCCACACTGCATCTCCATCTCCGCAGCCAAAAGCCTCTGCTGCTGTTCCTCGTCAGCCTTCCTGGCTAGCTCAGAAGCTGTTTCGTCCGCCACAGCGAGAGAAAGTGTTTGGAGTCCTTGCTGCTGCACCTGTGTGACGAGTTCTTGACATTGTGCTTCGAGATACACCAGTTCTTGCTTTCGCACATTAGCGAGGCGGTTCCCACGCGCGATCATGTTGTCAAGAAGTTGGTGGACTAGAAGACGGCTGTTTTGCTCATCGGCTACGCCTGGGAATAAAGCTGTTGCCATGTTGAGATGGAGAGCGGCGCCGAAGGTAAATTCTATATCGTAGGAGAGGAACACTTCTGCGCGATTGTTAGAATAATTAAGATATCGAGTCACTGCTGGATTTACCGAGAAGGCTGTATTCGCTTGTCAGGATCTGGAGTGTTTTCACAGCTGACTTAATGCCTGTGGATATAACCGCTGCTGTTTGGCCGAGGAACGCTTCTGAGTTTTCGTCACCCTGTTGGCTTAGAATATCTAGACGTTCCTTCAGAACTGAGAGTAGAAGAGGACGTGTAGCTACTATCACACACTGCTCTTGTCAGTTGTCCATCCTTTTATCTACACCGCTGTGAATGTACTCACCTGGTGATATAAGAGGAATATGTATTTTGTACCGCGAGGCATTGTATCTACGGAGTTTCTGAATTTTGTTGATATGATCCTTTCGATCTCTTGTGCGTGGTGTGCCAAAGTATGCAGAATGGCCTTGGTCTGTTCCAGGAACTGGTCGAGTGGTGTTTTCTCAGGCTTGTAAAGTGCTGCAATCTCTTAGCCCAACACAATCTTCTTACAGAACTCCTACTTACTAGTCAAAATTACTGACAACAGGTGTGATAGATTCACCTGGAGACTCCTAGCGCTGTCGTCCTGTGATCCAACGTTGGGCGGGTTAACTGGTGTGGAAATGTCACTATCCTGTACTGACATCGGCAATCCTAGAGAAGATGAAAAGTGTCGATCCATGATATACAAAGTCCACCATAAATCGCGACAGCGGGTTACTGTTTCACTACCAAGTTCGCTATCCGGCAATTGTGTGTGTAAACCTTCCAACTGAGCGATCCTAATCGCTTGTCCAAGCTATCACGAGTCAGTCTTTCCATAACAACAGCACAGGCATAACCTCGCTTACATATACGTGAGCAGACTCCCTTTCATCGATAGAGTAAAGATACAAGCCAACCATGGCTAAAACCTCAATAGCAAGTAAACTATCCTTCCAGAGCGCCGTGTGGTCCGGCATAAGACCCATCGCTCTTACAAAGAATTTTGAACCAGGAGGTTCGGTGGAAGGCATCGGCTGGAAAGAGTGAAAGGCCGTTCCAAAGGCCATAATCAAAAGAAACTTGACGTACCAGAGGCGGTTCTCCTCTGCCTTGTTCTGCGCGTCCGAGTAAAAGTCACGGATTTGGTTCACAAACTCTACCTCGTCAAACAGACGATATGTCTGACCGAGGTGAAATTTGAAGGTGTGAAAGAGGTAGATCGCGTAGTCGAGCGATGGTAAACCTGTGACGTCTGGCTTTTCGTGTGGTGGACGAATATTCCACGATAGCGTGTATACATCGTTTTCTATTAATTGCGGTGGAATCATTTCGCCACCTGGTTGCAGTTTATCGCCAAGCATGAGCATCAACCGTAGCGTGAAAGACCAAGTCGACCAAGGCGCCAGCCAAACTATGCCACGAGAGTCAGCGCATTTCCAGACAAACTGTTTGAAGACTCACTCCAGGTACGCCTGTTCTTGCGGGTATTCTTAATAATCTTGGAGGGAATAGTAAAAGCGCTAGGCCATATACTCAACGGCGACTCGCCCTGCTGATATTGGGCGGAGACAGAGGAGGAGGGGGGACCTTTGTTGGCAGGGTCAGACTCAGAGTGTTGGTGCGAGTGCGATCCCTCCACTGTGAGCGCAGGAGAAGCAAGACTGGTATCGACTCCGCACTCACCGAAAGCTGCATCACTGTTACGTTTGAGACCAGGAGAGAAAGATTGAGAATGACCTTGGGATATTGATGGCGAACAGTATGAAGGCTGGGATTGAACGGATGCGACCTCTATTGAAGACCGGTATGGGGGAGGGGCGGAGGATATTGTTGCCGAGGGAGGTGAGCGGTAAGCAAACGGTGTTTCTATGTTGTGTCTGCCTTCGAGGATGGTGTTTGATGGGGAGCGCTGGTGTTGTTCAACTTGCTTTTGAAGATCTTGAAGATACCTGATAACTGTCAGTATGTCGGTGATCAACATGAAGGCTGATGTGGCTGAACCAACTTCTCAGAGACCATAACCTTCGTTCCGCCTTCTGTGAAGCGACATTGCACGGAACGTCGCTGACAGTTTTGACAAGGGTCATCGCCGGAGCATTTTATCTTGCTTTGTCTACACGCGATGCAGCTATGAAGGCGTCAACATGTGAACAACGATGGGACCTGGAGAGTACGCACGCGTTGGCTGTTCTTCTCGTCTTGCGAGGTTCGCTCTGCTCTGAAACCATGACGGCCTACCTTTAACTTTTGTCTCAGGAGCAGTCTTTGCGGAACACAGGACCAGGAGGGATATCCAAAATATGTCCGATAGCTCATTGAGATATGCGCAATGCAATGCAGAGGTCGGTCAATGCCAATAGGTGCGCAGTCATAGAAGGCAAATGTGGAAGAATAGGTAAGGTAAAAACGGCTTTGGATGGTGGACTGCAGCATCCCCTGTAAGGTTCCACTGACTTTAGCGCAATCTTGTCCCCCGCACGGGATTAAATTGTCACTGATTGGCCTGAAGGGATCCGTTACCGGGGCCTCTGGGGGAGGGTGAGGTCAGTTGAGCTTTGATGGAAGTTCTAGAAGAAATAAAGCATGGCTGACGTTGGGCTCGTGGCAAGGCACAAATATGATGGGAATGTTATCTGTGGCATTTGGTAGTTTGTGATAACCGTCTTCGATATCGGTCAGTAATCCCGGACGTTATCTATCTTGCCGCTGAGATAAACCAACGGACCTAACTCTCCAGCTGATCACGCTCATCACCAAGATAAGAAAGGTCGGCCATCCATCCCCAACCTCGACAGTACCAAAACAAAGACACACACCATTCCCCGCATTTGGGTTAGGTAACAAGCAAGGTTGAAAGAAAAGTCACACCTAGATGCTGCTGTGGTATTCTTTCACCAACTGCATTGTTCAGATAGCGCGGGGTCAGTCTTTTGGAGCTTTCACCGTTACAGGTAATATTTCTGCAAACCTCACATAAGCCACGTAGTCAAAGATAAGTTGGGGAAATAGCGCGATCGGAGGTAGCAGTCTCGACAGAGGGAGGTCTCTTCGGTGTATTAAGTGCCAGTTTATTGCAGGGATCGGTAACTATGCCGACCCGATTGGATAGTCAACAATGAAATTGCCACTTTAGAATCACCATCTCTTTGTCATCATGACGAAGTAATTGTTATTTATTGATACCAACCATTAGAAGGTTTACCTCTATAGAGGTCTAGACCAATTCATCAACTCTACAGCCCCCTGACAAGCTTGACAGCGGCTATCGAATTCTGATCGTATTCCCAGTGCTCAGAGTCGTCCGGCAAGATGTTTCCAAGCTTCCCAATCTTGAAATCGTCATCTGTCAATGCCTCGGCACCCTTGGCGCGTCGCGAGCCGCACTTTTCGCAATATTTATTGTTTATCGAATTGATGGTTCGGCAGTAGGTACACCTCCACCTCTTGTGGAGATCATTAATTTGTGTATTGGGCGCCATGGTTAAAATAACTCGTTTCTATGGTTAATTTAGTATGTTGAAGTGTTGATGTTTACACGAGGAGGTTTAGTAAGTTTATTTGATGGAGAAATTGCCCTTCTACGATATGATTTCCAATCTTTATATATGCAGCGACATCAGGACTGTGAATATGTGCTGGTTCAACTGTGAGGCGTATGTTGTGAATCGTAATTCAAGGTCTTGTAGACGTACGAATTTCTGTGAACGTCTGTTCGTCTGTAGTCTTGGTTGTGTAGGTATTTAATCACCTTGCACTCTGTCAACGTCGTGCTACTGGTGATTATGCCCGCTATATTGACAGTGAGTCTCTGGTCACCAATATAAACTGTTAACAGACTCTAAAGCTGTTTGTAACTCAAGTCCGGCCTTTGGCCGATCGATATGCCCTTGCTCGATTTAAGTGGTGTCCTCAAGACTCAAAAGCAACCAAAAGACGTTCTAGATCACAGTATCTAGTCCAATTTCGAGTAACTGCTGAATATAGACAGCGAATGTAAATTATTCCCCAGATAATGCATGCTCGGCCGCTACGGATCCTGATGATCAGCCGAGATCTGGATAGCAGATACCCATGGTGGAGAACCCCACACCCTCGGCTTCGTCCCATTCGCTTCGGTATCAGCAGCCGAGAATAGAAGCCGTGTCTCGCAATTCTGTGTTTGCAAACAAACAGGTAATCATGAATAGTAAAGTTGCTGCTGGGGTTGTGCACCTGTCAGTGAACCATCTGTATTTATGCTAACGACAGATCGCCTGATCCAGTCACCACTTGAGACAAGATCCATACTTTATGATTTTATGTAAACATATACTGGCGATTCTCATTCATTTACAACACCTTATCATACTTGGTATTATTCTATCATCCCCAACATGTTAGACCTTCTCATCATAGGTGCTGGCTTTAGCGGCCTTGAGGCAGCTCGCACAGCCCAAAAGGCTGGCTTGTCCGTATCAATTCTCGAAGCTCGAGATCGCGTTGGTGGCAAAAGCTGGACTGTGCCTCTCAAAAATATCAAAGGAAACGCAGATCTAGGCGCTGCATGGATCAACGATGAGATGCAACCCATAATCTGGTCATACATTGAGCAATTTGACCTCAAAGACCAGATCGTTAAGCAAAGACTTGGGCATAAAGCTGTCATGGTTGAAGCCGACGGAGGAAGAATTGAGTTCATGCACGGTATTACCCCAGACGTAAGTATATCTGAACCAAGGTCGGTATACGGGCGCTAACAGTGATTCCAGTTCTCACCAGAGGATAAGAAGAACGTTGAAATGGTGCGCGACCACATCCAAGCTGAATCACTAAAGAAAGACGGCTTCCGTGACGAAGATGACCAGATCAGTGTAGACGAATACGTCCGCAGACTGGGTGCCAACGAAAAGACCTGTAACATGATCAACATCTGGGTCCGCGTTATGCACGGCCTCGAATCAACAGAAGAGTCTGCGGCTTGGTTCATTGAATACTGCCGCACTAACCACGGCCTTCTAGCCATTCGAGGTGATGACCGTACTGGTGGTAATTACATGCGCATCAAGTGTGGTACGCAGGCTATCGCCAAGGGTATCGCGGAACTCGTTGGACATGAGAATATTCATCTATCGAGCCCTGTTTCTTCCATTGAGCAGAATGAGAAGCACGTTACCGTCAAAACCACAACGGGGAAAGTTATCAAGGCAAAAAAGTTAATCATTTCCATACCATCAGCTATGCTCAAAGAATTGAGCTTCTCTCCCCCTCTACCTGCCCGAGCCCGGGAAGTCTACAACAATGCCAAGCTGGGTCATTATAACAAGGCAATTGTTTTCTACAAGAAACCCTGGTGGCGAGACAGTGGTTTCAACGGTTTCGTTATGGATATCAATGGCCCAGCCTGCGTTATCCGCGACACCTCGTTCGACGACGAAGGCATTTATGGATTCACCTGCTTCACCAATGGCTCAGTTGGTGAAGAGTGGGCTAAAAAAACACCAGAGAAGCGACGCAAGGTGATTCTGGACCAACTGGCCCACGCTTTCAACACAGGCCGAGACCCAGAAGTTTATGAACCACTCGAGTACATCGAACAGATCTGGAAGCATGAGCAGTATAGTCGTGGTGCTCTTGCTCCGGTTACCAAGATTGGTCATCTCAGCAAGTACCGAGATATTTATGGCAGACCGATTGGACATATTCACTTCGTCGGGACTGAGTATGCGACACATTGGAAGGGATATATGGAGGGAGCTTTGACATCGGGAGATGCTGGTGCGAAGGAGGTTATTGAGGCACTTAAGAACGAGAACCCTAAGGCTAGATTGTGAGGTCAACTGTGAGGGCTTTCAGATTAACTCAAGCTGCTTTACATGCTTCAAGAGGACTCGTTTTGAAGAACAAATAACCATTGATCTAAATGCGAAGGATGCGCCAAGGCTGAGGCGCTCTTACCATCAATTTATTTCGGTGTGGCTGGACCTCGCTTGTACAACCTGCATGAGCTGAAGAGGCCTCAGCCAATCCCTGTCATATATGATAGCCACAGTGTCCGCGAATCACAGATTGAAAGATGTACATGAAGTATGCCTTGGGCAGCCATACGGAATGGAATTTCCAAGAGCCTCATTTATTTGTAAATTCAACTATACTCCCCTCTTTTCCCACTTCTTCCCTCAACTCATTTTGATTCCGCCTGTCATACAACAGCAATGGAGGCACTTGGAGCAGCTGCCAACGTCATCGCTGTCGTTGACATTTCAGTCAAAGTACTACAGGTCTGTTCCCAATACGCTAAAGAGGTCAAAAATGCTGCAGTCGAAATCCAGGAGCTACAAAAAGAAGTGGCGGATCTGCACGACACTGCGACAAAAGTGCAGAAGCTCATCCAAAGTCCTCAAGGCACTAAGCTCAAAGCATCGCAAGAATTTGCGCACAAAGTCGTGGAATGTCTAGCTATTCTATCAGAAGTTGACAATAAACTTCAGTTTCCCCCCAAACACGGCTTTAGGCGCTTCAGGTCTCTGAAATGGCCCTTTCGGAGCGGAGAAGTTCATCGCATTGTTAGCTGTATCAGCAGAAGATCAGATTCCCTATCACAAGCACTCCAGGTCGACGAAATGTAAGCAGGCTCTCATTTCATTCGTCGAGATGCTAACATGTACAGTGCCCTTCTGCTTGAAGCCGATACGAAGTTAGACCATGCGGCGTCTCGAATGAATGAAGCGCACTCCAAACTCGATAAATCTCACGTCAAACTGGATAAAGTTAACTCTGACTTGAGCGAAGCTGTCACAAAATTGGATAAAGTCGACATTAATCAGATCATATCTGCACTTCCAATCGCAGCCGGCGTGACCTACAATTCCCAGGCTGAGGAAGACAACAGCATTTGCCTTGAGAACACTCGTTCAGAGCTCTTGCAGGACATAGATGATTGGTTCAAAGATACCAAGTCGGAGACTATTTTCTGGTTACAGGGCATGGCCGGTACTGGCAAGTCAACTATTGCTCGTACGGTAGCTAAAAGCTGGGACGAGCAAAACTACCTTGGGGCGACCTTTTTCTTCAAAAGAGGTGATGGTGATCGTGGTAATCTTCTTTGCTTCTATACCACCATCGCTTCCCAGCTAGCCAGCCGTGACCAAGGCCTCGCCTCAAGCATCAAGTCGGCCATGGACCGAGATCCATTCATAAAGTCTAAGATGGCCGAGGAGCAGTTTGATAAGTTGATACTGCAACCTGTTCTTAAGTTACCGCCCGTTAAAAGAGAAACAATCGCAATTGTCATTGATGCCTTGGACGAATGCGATGGAGACGAAGGAATTAGGCGACTTATCAGCATTTTTACTCGTACAAAGGACGTCTCAGATGCAAGAATGAGGGTATTCATTACGAGTCGACCCGAATTACATATTCGACTCGGGTTTCGTGCTGTATCTGGGAGCTATCAAGACTTTGTTCTTCACAACATTCCGGAGGACATTATCAAGCGGGACATCCATATATTCTTCACAGAGAAGCTAGACAGGATCCGTGCAGAATATAATATGTCGGTTGAAAACAACCGAAAGCTCCCAGACACATGGCCAGGCCCTGAGAAGACAATGGCTCTCGTCGAGAAAGCCGTGCCACTCTTTATTTTTGCAGCAACTGTTTGTCGCTTTATATCTCAGAGGAAAATCGCAAGTCCTGAGACTCAGTTACAGAAGGTCTTGGCCTTTGAGACCAAAAGTCAGGAGTCAAAGATGGATGCCACTTATCTACCATCGCTCAAGCAGCAGTTAGAAGGCCTTTCATCGCGAGAAGAGGATGAAGTTATCGACAATTTCCATCGGGTTGTGGGCACTATTATACTTCTTGAAGCCCCTTTGACGATTTCTGCTCTGTCGAAGATCAATGATGTGACCGAAGAAAGTATATACAATAGATTGGACGTGCTTCACTCGGTGTTGAACTACCCCAAAACAGCCGACACGCCGGTACGGTTGCTTCATTTGTCGTTCCGGGACTTCTTGCTTGACCCGGAGAAGAAGGCAACCAGCAAATTCTGGGTCGACGAGAAGCAAACCCATGGCAGAATCGCTTCTGCTTGTCTTCGCATCCTTGAGTCATCCCTGAAAGAGGATATATGCAGTCTCGTGGCGCCTGGAACTACACGCTCTGTAGTCACAGCAAGCCATATAGCTTCTTATATCTCTCTGGACTTGGAATATGCGTGCCGCTATTGGGTTACTCATCTCAGTAGGGCTCCAAAATTAACTACCAGTTCAGAACATATATTGGCATTTCTTGAATGTCACCTGCTTCATTTTCTCGAGTGCCTTAGCCTCATCGGACGTCTTTCGGAAATTTATAACATGATAAACCGATTGCAAGCCACTGAGATGGTATTTATCACCAATTTCTACTCTTTGCTTATTCCATCTAACGGGTAGCCTAGGAAAATGCATGCCCCAAACTATGCGAACTACTCGGAGACATTCATCGCTTTCTGCGTACGAACTTTACAATCGTCGACCAATACCCCCTCCAACTCTACTCCTCACTACGTTTCACTGTCCCATCTACAAGTCTGATGCATCCTATTTTTACCACACACAAACCTACATGGATATCGCAATTTCCAGATTTATCAAGTGAGTGGAAGCAACACCAAAATGTCTTGGAAGGACATGAGGCCGAAATAGTAGCGGCTGCGTTTTCCCCAGACAGCACACATATGGTATCCTTGTCGACGGATGGTAACCTGAGAATCTGGCACCTTGATACCGGCGAGTGTATCCGAGAAATGTGGATTAAAGGTATCCCGTTAGACTTCCCACGCATTTCTATGACGACCAAACCGATGTGGGTCGCCCTAAGGTATGGAGGAGAGCTACGCCTATGGCATGGGGAGACGGCAGAGTTGGTTGCGAGATATCAATCGTTCACAGATTGGGAACCAAGACCCTGTTTCTCGCAGTGCGCACAATATTGCGCTTTCATGGACACTTCCGATCACGTTGTTCTCCTCGAAATGAAGTCGGTCGGCCATTTAGATCAACTATATCTCGATCACTCCAGATTAGCTCACAATACTCGTTGCATTGATGATGTACCCTTTTTTGTATTTTCCACGGACTCCAGATATCTGGCTTTGTTTTCAAACGTGAGCGATGATGAAAGCTTGGTCTGGGATATTACGTCTGGCGCCTGCATTGAACATTACAGTAACAAGGCAATACCTGAGCTCAGCGCCAGCAGAGACCCTCTTGAAGGAATTTCAGTTGCCCTTTGTGTTGATAATTCCATGATGGTCGCCTTTGTCACTTGGGACTCTCCGTGCCGGATTCGAATCCGATCGCTGCCATCAGGAGATTCTATCCAGACGCTTAATGGTCACGATCGCAAAGTCTTAACTACCACGTTCATGAAAGAAGGAAAAATACTTGGGTCGAGCTGCCAAGGAAATGAAGTCAGGACATGGAACATCGAAACAGGACAATGTCTGACCAAATTCTCGCCGTTTGATCCAATTGGTCTTATCGAGATTTCCCCCAACTATCAGACAGCTTGCTCAATTCTCAAGACCCAAACTATTATCGTCATATCGAACTCACCAGAGGGAATGCCTATACAGCCAAGCGAGAATTCAATTGAAGGGCTGGTACTATCCAAGGACAAAACTCTCGTTGCCGCAGTTTTTGAATCAGGCATGATAGGAATCTGGAACTTCCTAACTGGAGATTGCATCTTCTATCTTAATGACGAGTATTGCGACCGGGAGATAGCTGATAAGCCATCGCTTACGCCAGATCTTCGGCACATTATAATCCCCACACACGAAACGGTCACTATATGTCCATCAACAAGACGCAGAAATTTGCAAGTGACAGGCCAGATATTAAGCAATTTCCCAATAACTATAGGTGATAGTTCAGAGATCGCCACGTACCCTTTTCGTTATACCAGGACCAGGAGCCGGGGCATAGCTATTTCTACGGACGGTTGCCTTATTGCTTTGGCTCGTTTCGATACGATACACATTTCTAAACTTGATAGATGTGTTACTATGCATACCATTCAGACTCCTGATAAGATTCAAGATCTCATGTTTTCACCTGACTCAAAAATCCTTACTATACTGTCCCACACATATAGTAACGTCAAGTATCAATATAGTCGCAGGAGTCTACTGTACATATTCGATATCGAGCAAGCCAACATGGTTCGAACAATCGAGCTAGTAAAAGAGTTCTGCAAAATCCTGGAGATCTCCCCGAGCTCAGACCACCTTGCGTTAGCCAAGACAGGACTCATTTCGGACCTAAGTAATCCCCATATTATTAACATCGAGACGAAGGAGATCATACAGGACCTTAGCCTTGGTACGATGGTGACACGCGCTACCTTCGACAACGATTACACGAAATGTGCCTGGCCGGGACTCTATCATAAGTTGGCATTAAGCAGAGTTTCGACTGGGCAAGTAATTTCGTACCTGAGGTTGAATAATCACCTTACACGAGTCAGCTTGAAGGTTGAATCTAATTTATTATCTACCAACTTGGGCGATATTCTGCTTGATCACGAATGGGAAGTCACATGTTTGGATCAGTGCAATCGAGTTGGGCTTGGCCTTAGTGGAGACTTGTCTTGGATCATGTGGAATGATAGTAAGCTCTTTTGGCTTCCACCAGCAATTCGTCCACTAGCTTCTGTGTATGATGAGCATTTCGTTGAAGTATCTGGATCGACTGTTGTAGTAGGTGCATCGTATGGAAGGGTTTTGTTTTTTATTTTTAATATTGAACACTTGGTGTAAAGTACCTCACTTTTTGAGACTTAAAAATACGAAATAAATAGTAAAATGCCGTCGTCATGGCAAGCCCAGTACTTACTCAGGTATTAAAGACAGAAATGAGCTTGAATCGAATGCTAAAACCGTCAATACTTTAGTCATTAAATAGTATCGTTCCCGACAAATCGTCGAACCATAACTGTGGGAAAGAATCAAGGTCAAAGAAAGGATCCATGCTAGCCGTCTCACTGCCATCGGAGAAGACATTTCCAAAATCATGGTATGGGAAAGCAGGCATATGCGGAAGTTGACCCTGCGTAGATGGCGCCGCCTCTTCTACATCTCGATCGCGTTGCTCAACAGAGGATTTAGCTGCTTTTTCCCTTTCGTGAGACTTAAGGCCTCTTGTGAGTATATCGATACTGCGCTGTATACCAGGACAGCTTGCTCTTATCGAGTTCAAAGCTCGCATGAAGGTCTCGAAGCGCTCCTTGGTTCCGGGTTTACCGTCTTTCATGTCCTGTACCACAACTGTGGCTGCGATGTAGGTGCAGTAAGCCATTATATATGTGAAGCGCAGAAAGCCGAACGATGTATCAAGAAGTCGGAGTAGTTGTTCGACATGCTCGGAGGCTTCTTGACATGCTGCCCAGCAGGTTGTGTTGTTGAGGAAGGGTCGATGAAGGAGAATTATTGTGGTGTGGTACACCATACTGGCTGGTGTCAGTGTTTGTAATTCCTATGAGGTTATCCAAATACTGTGTGGCTTACTGTTGGGCAACCAAATGCGTAGGAGGACATGGCTTACGACTGTAATCCACGTGCAGTTCAGTGGGAAGGTAAGACCTCCATGACTGCAATCTCTCCCGAGTAGACTGGATAAAGTCCAGCACATCCCTGGTCCTTCTGCTACCATATATATTTAAGAGAATATCGTTGATTATAACACTGATCTTGCACGTTTGCGCAAACGTCAACAATAGATGTGCCGGTCTCGGCGTATAATTTATCGAACCGCCGGCGGTAGAGCGACACTCATCCTCAGGAAATGAGTAAGGCGGCCAAAGGTCCGTCTCGGGCGTCTCAGGAACTGCAGGATCCCACTTGGGAGGCTCCGGCAAAGATGGGGTTCTTCCAAGGTAAAGACTCAAAGTCTTGTCCCACAGAAAGCAGGACCAGGCCAAGTGTTGACCTAGCCTTGTCCTCGTAGTATCCTCATTTCTGCTCGCGTCATGATAGGTAAAGGAGAAGAGCCCAATATCAATCGCAACGCGAAAGGCCATTCCACCGTAAAGCCACGCTTGGGATACAGATCCCCTGCCTATTTCCCTCGCACTGAACTGAAGTAATGCTTGTACCATTGGTATCGATCCCTCATTGTGTATCTCATGACTAAACAGTAATTTTGCTCGCGCAAGTAAGTTTTCTGTCAAATGCCATTCCCTGAATCTCGTAGAGTGCAAGCACAGAACTGTCAATAGGAATGGCGAAAAGTATGGTCCGCCGACAGCTGCATCGCGAAGAAAGATAGCGCGTGGGACGAACATGAAGTTTGCATGAACCCATGTCCAGTGCGTTATGAACAGACGACGGATCACATCATGGGGAATGTTCAGGTAGAGAGCTGCGCTTTCAATTGCTTGAGTTTCCCAAAATTCGAGCTCGGATGTTTCGAACATGTCAATTGGAAGGGCTTTCAGTCGGCGATTTACTGGGCATTCGACAATGGCACTTGCTGATGCTGTCTGTAGGGGAGTGTCTCCGGGGGCATGGACTGCTGATGTGGTGTCGTAATAAGCAACAGGGTCATTGAGTGACCCATCTGTGCTCTCAATTGGTGGTAGTGCTTCCATAGGTGTTGGCCTGCTTTGCGCCGCCTCCAATGGCTGACTACCGCAGTCAATCGCAGCACCGATTTCCCCAATTGAGTTATTCCTCAACTTCTTCACAGTCTCTTCCAACTCGGCGATTCTATCTGCCATGGCGCGAATCTGGGTCATTGGAGGTGGACGATCATATTGACATGTTTCGCCGTAAGCGGTGCAGATTCCGCAGATTGGCTGTCTCCCGTCGCAGCGGACTTTACGAAGACGACAGGCCTTGCATGTTAGCCGAGCGACCTTTTTGGGTTCAGGCTCGGCAATATCTCTCCTGCGCTTGGGCATTGGATTGAGTTCAGTGGACGGTGGGGATATGCCGGTAGATGTATTGTTTTGTTTGGGGACGATAGATGTGGTTGTTTGGTGTAAGTTCAAGAAGACGATGAAGAATGGAGCCAGTTTCGTTTGTAAGGGCTGATAACCGGTACAGTTGGGCAAGCCCCTCTAATTTCAGCTAGCTCAAGACAGCTGCGCCACTAACTCACCCACTGTAGGCAGTTAACGACACAACCTAGACATCCATGTGAGGAATAGGAATGTGTATATAATGCCAATAATATCATTTAAATCGAGGAAGCTTTTTGGCATAATTACGTCGCCACTCATGCTACTCTATTGCCTTTATCCTCCCCTCTAAGCAAAGCCAAAGTGATATCCACAACCGCCAATCCACTCTGGCTCTGATTTTCCATCGTCGACGCACCAACATGGGGTGTCAGAACCACATTCGGCAGCGCCAACAATTCAGGGTAAGCTTCAATTGTAGGCGGTTCAGTGAGCATGGCATCCAATCCTGCACCGAACAGCTTGCCGCTTTTGAGAGCTTCCAAAAGAGCTGCCTCGTCGACAATTCCCCCACGGGCGCAGTTCAGCAGAATAGCTCCATCTTTCATCACGTTGAACTCCGCGGTTGAGATGGATTTCTCAGTAGTACTTGTGAGAGGGACGTGTAGGGTTACCACATCCGATACCTTCAGAACATCATGAAGGGTAAAAACCTGAGTGAAGGACTCTCCAAAGGTGTCGCGCCAATTCTTTCCATCTGAGAATGGATCATAAGCAATGATGTTTCCCTCCATAGCACCAGCCCATTTCTTCGCGACGGCCAATCCAATATTTCCCATACCGATAACTCCTAGAGTCTTCTTGTAAAGACTCTTTCCCAGAGTTTTACTGCGCACAATAGCCTCTCCATTTCTCGTCCTGCGATCAATCTCAGCTACTCTTCTCGCCAGAGTTAAGGCTAAGGCAAGGGTATGCTCTGCAACAGCTTCTCCGTTGAGGCCAGGTGTGTTGTACACATTGATCCCGTGCGCAGAAGCTGCGTTGAGGTCGATGTTGTCAACTCCAACACCTTGCTTCACAATGAATTTGAGTTTTTTGCATTGCGAAAATTCTTCTGCACCTAGACGAGTTTCGCTTCGCAGCATAATGGCAGTGGCATTTTCTGCATATTCCTGCTTCTCAGGATCTTTGGGAAGAATGGCAGCGATGTTGGGGGCTTGTTGTAGTGCTGCCAGGGCATCTGGGTGGTAGGGGTCTAGCACGTAAACTGAAGGCTTGTAGTCGGCCATGATGATGAATAGTGAAAGCAGTCTCAATTGGTTTGTTGTATCAACAGACTTTGAGATATCGTCGGTGTAGATATTACTTATAACTTCTATGCTGGGACGTGGTTGTCACCGGATATCGTCCCGGAGGATCTCCCGGAAAGTCTCCGGGAAGTCACCCGGAGGAGCCCTACCACTTGTCTCTCATATATGTAGGCTCCAAGTACTGACCTTCATACAGCCTTTCATGGCTTGAGCTCAACATCGGATCGCATTACATTGTTTCCAGTTTTAATAACCCAGACACTGCGACTATGGCCTCATCAGTGTTAACAAGGCTACGTGCTTACTCAACGTAAGACCGACCCCGCAAGCGTCCACTCGGCACTCACAGCTAAATCTACATGATAGATGCGATGTCTCAGACGCGCTTCTGAAGATCGGTGTCGCCCACGGCGGCTTCCTACCCAACATAAGCATGTGGTCGCCTCTACGCCAAGAAGGCGACGCAAAGCTCATCGGGCCAGCATATACCGTCAAATTCGTGCGCAGCAACTACACGGGAGCCCCCAAGCCTAAAGAGCACTATGTCTGCTGCCCAATCCCCCTCACATAACAAACTTCGTTAACACATTCAAGGTCGACATCATTCCCAAGGATCATGTTGTTTTCATCTCGTCGCCGCACGGTGTTTTCAACGCGGTTTATGGTGGATTGATGAGTACTCGTGCTAAATACTCTGGCGCTGCCGGCACCGTTGTTGATGGCACATTTAGAGACTTGCAAGAACATCGCGATCTCAAGTTTCCAGTAGGTAGACATTTCAAAAAGGAAGGTCGAATTATATTAACAAGGGCGAATAGGTCTACGCTCGTAATGTGGGCAGTCCAAGTTTCTACGAGGTCGCTCGGCCCAGCGAGGTATGTACATATGATATTTAACTGATTTAGAACGTCCATAGACTGATGAAATCTCTAGGTCAATGTTCCAGTGAAGCTTCAAGATCCTGCTCTGGACGTGACAATCAACCCTGGAGATATAATTTTTGGAGACTTGAATGGCGTGGTCTGTGTGCCCAAAGATGCTGTTGATAAGATTCTGGAGCTTATGCCGAAGCAGGTAGAAGCTGATGAGAAAATGGCAAAGGATATTGCTCAAGGTATGACATTTGCCGCTGCAAGAGACAAGCATCGTTAGATAGCGTTATGTATCATGAAGTGACCAACCAACATCTGTGGACCCTTGCATCTTGTGTGCGACTTTTAGTAAATGATCCTTGGGTGGCTCAAAGTTGCGGATCGAAGATATAGATAGATGCAAGAGATGCTGTTTCTGTGTCATGCCTCTAGAGGGCCCCGACATTATTGGTCGAGACATGAATAGCTCTTGAGACAGATTCAACGTGAGATTCTCCACGCGATGCACTAAAAATACTTGGCTCCTCGCCATCAGGCACTTTGCGATCGGCATTAGTTTTCCCGACTAGCCCGAGCTCATATTTTGTGGAAGAATCAAGATCGTCCCGTTCGCTACACTTGAAGTTGGTACCGCTCGCTTGTTCGCTGAGATGCGACTCCGATGCATTGCAGCCGTATTGAATACATCTAGATAGTGAAGGTGAGCGGTGGACCGAAGGTGCCGAAAACAAACACCGGATCTGGGATCGCGAAATGTCAATCTTCACCATCACATATAAGAGATGGATTTCCACACAGATCTTGATTACAATCACACACTATTTTGCATGTGGAATGTTTGTCAGACAAATTCAAAATGTCGGATTGACAGGGCCCCGGGTCGTTGAACAGTACTTTTATAGCTTAAATTATAAATATTGTCCCATTTTAGCTTAGTCACACTTTATTGATAAGTCTTACATGCAGGGTTATGCGGGTAATAATTTAACCGCCACTGTGTTATGATCTATTAATT
Organism: Fusarium nelsonii; assembly: GCA_014898925.1. NCBI lineage: Eukaryota > Fungi > Ascomycota > Sordariomycetes > Hypocreales > Nectriaceae > Fusarium > Fusarium nelsonii. Next base: position 32,949 of record JAAVUC010000103.1, on the reverse strand, counting down.
AATGTTTTATGAGCGATTTTAGTACTTGTTGGAAACCCAATTATCCTCAGTGATTGATGCCAGTTATGGAAACAGTATGGCTGACTTACAGTCAACCGCCGTGTCGCTACCCAGCTGCAATATATGCAAGTTTCCTGACTGGAACAAGGAAATAGAAGCCAAATACAACTCCGGTCACGAACAATACATTGAGAAGTATGAAGACTTACAAAGATCAACAGAGTCAGGTTGTCCTGGTTGTGTCCTTCTCCATGAGGCGTGGGTCTACTGCATTCCTAACGAGCACCTTCGCTCTAACGCAAATCTTGCCTTCAATGTAAATGCAACCAAGATGTATTTTCATCTTTTCGATGATGGCGTACATGATATAGACATCTTCACTCTTCCAGGTACGCCTTATCTTCTAAAACTTGGTTAAGCAACTTTTCTTAAAACATCAGGCCAACCTCGCCTTAAGCACATTTCTTCCTCCTCCCTGCTCCCGCCTAACACTCAACTTCGACACAATCTGCCTCGCATCCAATCTTGGATAGAAGCATGCGAGAAATCCCACAGCAAGTGTTCTGAAGTAACAGCCTTCACTCCGGTGCGCTTGCTTGACTTGGAGCCAGGAAGTGAAGGATACATACAGCTCGTGTCTGTTACGCATGTTCGGTACGCATGCTTAAGTCACTGTTGGGGGAGCACTCGATCGAAGCATTTGACGAAACGCGATAACCTTGCAGCCAACAAGAGAGGAATTCCCGTGTGTGAGCTACCGAAGACGTTCCAGGATGCCATCGAGATTACCAAGGCGCTTCAAATTCGCTACCTATGGATCGATAGTTTCTGCATTATTCAGGATGACAAAAAAGACTGGGAGGCTCAAGCCTCGATTATGGCGGCGATATATGAGAACGCCTACATCACCCTAGCAGCTGGGGCAAGCGATGATGATGACGGAGGATTCTTCGTAGAGGCCTATGATAAGCACACAAAACCCTACAAGTTCCACCTGGATGCCGATGGCATCAGCCACGAAATCTATATGCGGTATGCTGTTCCTCATGCAAGTATCGGATGGCCTCGCGGAGAGGTATTCCCGTTGATGACTCGTGCTTGGACTTTGCAAGAACGACAACTCGCAAGGAGATACTTGTGTTTTGGAAAGAACGAGATATTCTGGGAATGCCAGGAAGATGTCGCTTGCAGTTGCACCATGACAGAAGGCCCCTTCAATCCCAGGATTCCTAGTGGTGAGTTACCAACGTTTCATGGGTGCGAGCCGTTGAAGTACCAGTGTTCGCGATTGAACGAGTTATCTTCAAATGAAATCGCATCTCTCTGGCGAGAGCTAGTGACGGACTATTCTACAAGAAACTTAACAAAGCCAACTGACAAGTTACCCGCTCTTGCAGGACTCGCCAAGAAATTCCAGGTACTAATTTATAAACGCTGATGTTTGTAAAGAGCTGTTGTGCTAACCAGGTCAGAGGGTAATCGACTCGTCCTATTTGGCTGGCCTTTGGCTCAGGAATCTACGGGAGGACTTGGCTTGGCATGCTTACGGCGATGAAGACTCCCTTGGCCGGGTGCGAAAAGGCCCGTCCTGGACGTGGGCAGCGGCTTGTGACTTACGAATCGAGTGGTCACAGCTGACATTGCACTCAACTTTCCAAGTGAAAGGCACCTCCTTCCATGGGGACATTCAAGGATTCAACCCAGGTTCTGATGTTGAGAGCTGCTATTTACGTATCTCTGGAAACCTGCTACCTGTTTCCATCCGAACTTACACTGAGCTTGATAGCTTTGAGGAGTCTTGCCCCTTGGCGCGGCATTGCCAAGTAGTTGAATGGGGACGACGTCACTCTCAGCACAGCCAGCAGCTAGTCCAGCGGGGTAAATCTCTTGTCGGCCCTGCTGAGCACGATTCAACAGACAGGTCCCATGAGGTAGGCGATGTTCAGAGTTCCTACATGTATGGAACTTTTTTTGCCGACTACCGTTTCTGGGAAAAGGAAACTGAGTTACGAGAGAAACTGCAGCATGCATACTTCCTCTTACTCGGTATTGAGAAAGATACCGATCCTTTTTGGATTGCTGGCCTGTTGTTGAAGCCACATATACGCCCATGGTCTGAATCTGAGGGTTGGTATGAGCGGATTGGTTGGCTTCGATATTGTACTCTGAAATCAGCAAACGAGAGAGACTGGACACCTCAAGGAGTTATGGTGACATTGAAGCTCTTTTAATATGGGTCAACTTAGCTTCTGTCTCATGATAGAACTGTATTGGTTAGTGTCCGGCTCAATATGTAGTTTATGGACCTATCTCCTAGGCTCCCGGCGACTTCAAAGCTTGCTCCAATGATTATACGCACTAGACAGCTGTTAAAGAAATGTTTGAGAAGCCATGACAGCTGTAAGCCGACACAGACAAAACGTCTGTTGGATGTCCGAACTGATACGTTAAAGCTAATTGATACTAAATCTGTTTGTAACGCTGTTTGGACGGCTTTATCGTACTGTTGAGGTAGACCCCAAGAAGCTCAAACAACTCACCTAAACGTTCAAGTACGCTACCAAAGCATTCTTGAGAGACCTTCCCTTAACTATCCGGGATGCCATCGACGTCTGCCGCCAATCAATATTCCGTATCTCTGGGTTGATTCACTGTGTATCATTCAAACTCAGAGCAGTCATGATAATGAGGATGGAAATTCTGACAAAGATCGAGAGTTACCCAAGATGGAAGGCATATATAGCGCTGCTATATTACCATTCCTGCTGCCAGTGCATCGCCATCCAACGAAGGCTTTCTCCATGATAGGCAACTTTACGATTGTGGTGTTGCTCTTCCAGTACGTCTAAGTGGAAGATCTGATATGGCCTATCGGAGACCGCCAGGAGGAGAGACTGGGACAATACCATCATGGACTATTCTTGCCGGGGCTTGACTAAACCGGAGGACAGGCCGATTGCTTTTGCTGCTGTTGCTGAGAGCTTTGCGGACGCTGACCCAAATCTCACGACCTCCGACAATATGGCAGGTCTGTGGAGACCAAGCTTGCTGAGAGACTTGTTATGGAAAGCCACTCCACAAGAGAGCGATCTTGATCGATTGAAGGGTCTGTCATGGTCTTGGACTTAGATCTCAGCATCCGTCGCTAATACGATTAGCAATGTTAGTGCAGAGCCAACGGCAGAGACACTTAGCGCAGAGACCGATTTGGTGGATCCGGGTTTTCCATTTGGGGCCGCCAACAGAGGCAGGGTTCGTGTCCGTGGACTTATCTCGCGGAGGCCTCGGCAAGTATCGCAAGCTATGCTATTCGCTTTCTTTACCGATAAGCATAATCTGACCACATATATGGACGTTTAGTAAACGGTGCCTATCGAAGCGTATTTAATTGAGTTGACGGTTGATAAGTTGCACGACGGGACTAAAAATATGAATGGATTGATACTTCAGCCAACGCATAGGGCGGAGGTGTTTGTAAGAGTTGGAAGATATTTCGAGAATGGAGGCTTTAGGTGTGGTGGATATCATGAGGGTTGCGTCTACTATCACGAGAGAGAAGAAAAGATCGTAGAGATTATCTAGTGGCTAAGTGGGCAAATCCGAATGCAAACCATTACTGAGCCTGTTGTTGGTATCTTGGTATGCATATTGACTTAACCTCCGACACGATCAAATGAGTTCTCAGACTCATAGCTGGATAAATGAATATATGATATAGCTTCAACAATATCTTGTTATTCAAAAGCTAAAAACATCAACTTCTAACTCAAATACAACCTTATGTAATATTCCGAGGCTTACTACCGATGCACGAGTACATAGCCCACCAGGACCACAAACAACAACACCAACCCTCTTCCAACCCATCCCAATCTCGTGGTCAAGAAGTGTCCGGACATCGAGGCGCTCTCCTACCAGTATAATAGTGTAAGCTGTAGCACTCACTGCAAGCTCCAAATCCTGCAAAAGGGGACGTGATGACTCCTTTAAGCTCCATGGCAGCTTCACATTGCTATGCATATTGGTCCAGGAGTGGAGGCCAGTGATGCCAATGCCATCACCGATTAGAACCACGCGGTCGCACTGCAGAACCTTGTGGCCGTGATGGCCACGATAGGGGCCCTCAAGAAGGACAGGGAGCCTGAGATGTTTCTGTAGCAGGCTTGTTGTGCCACGATGCTTTTTACTGTAGACAGAGATCCTATCTTTGTTGGTTACGTTCCGGGATGTAATGACCTCAGAGGTCGTTTGGTTAACCTCGACATCTTTGGAGTAACATAATGCTGGGCCGGATTCTGGAACCTGCCCTCCCAATAAATTACTACTGGTGTCGGAAAAGGGATGGTTTTGCCACGGCCGGAGCGGCTGCAGCGTAGGGAAGTATATAAACGCATGATATCCCGGGGCCGGTAGCCATGTTACATCCGAAATGTCAAGACGTACTATCTCATACGACAACTCGACGACATTAGCCCGTCGTAAGCCGTTCTTTGCGATGCGTAGTACACGTACGAGGCGGTCAAAGAACCACACGGCGCATATTATGTACAACCATAATTCATAGATTCCAGAAAATGGCTTCCAGTAGTAGATATGGTACCAGCAGCCAACAATGGTAAGAATGGCAAGAAGAATATGCAGGTGGAGAAAAGCCTCGTATGAGGTGCGTCGAAACCGGAGGGCGCTCTGAACCAGGAGGAGGACCAGACATAGTGTTCCGACAATCCCCCAAATCCAGTAGGGCTTGTGCACGTCTGTATGATAGTTCCCCAGACTGACGTAGGCGGCTAGAAGAGTGATGGAATGCACAATTGCGTGAAGTGCACAGAGGCGGGCGACCCAACGGTGGAGAACGAGAAATGTTGAGTAGGGTCAGTCTGTAATCCAGAGGAGCATATTGTTGCGCGAAGAGAAAAGGACATTAAGAGGAAGCAAGGCAAATGAGATGTGGCCAGTTCGATAGCCGACATAAGCTAGCAATTCAGCTGTCTTGGTAAACCCCCAAGGATGCTTATAGTCAAAGGTCTTATAAGAAACAGCCCCGAAGATGATGTTCAGAGTAATGAACACGGCAATCCAGAGACCTTGACCCATAGTTGGTGCATTATCCATGAGGTATGGAAGTGGTCGCATATTGTAGCCACGGAAGGTAGATGGGTGGATAAGATATGACTTGATGTGATCGAAAACACGGGTGGCAAAAGGGAGATGACCTATGGCCGAGAGGAAGACTGGCGTTGCTACCCCCACACAGACCAGGATGATGCTAGAAGGATTTATCAGTCAAGATATCCGGCAGACAATATCTTTCGAGACTTACGTATAGGTTGACTGTATGGTCTCTTCCCAGTCAAAGAAAACGTTGAAATCATATTGATACTGGTAATCAGCATCTGCGATTGCAGCTGTATAGTTCAGTGTGGCGCCTGCTTTATACTCTCTTTCAGGTCGTTTTGTCATATTAGCCAGCGCGGCGCCATAGGTCCATTTGGGCGATATACTCGCATCGCCAGTTGCTTGAAGATGCCAGTAAGCTTCGAGTTTCGAGGCCGATGTGTCTGAGCAGCGAATGGATAAGCAATAAGCTAGGGCGCGCAAGAAGTTGTCGTTCTGAGCAATTCAGGGCACCATTAGCGATCCGCCATGCGAATGCTCACCCATTTTCATATTTTCGTGGTCCATAGATGGGCAGCCAAGAGGTGCACTACCAATGACGGCACGACAGGCATAGGCACAGGCAGGGTCATACCACGACTGGCCACAGCCTATGAGGCCCGTCTTGTAGCCATTGATGGTGTTTGCCAGCAGCAGTAGGAGAGAAGGCTTAAAACCTCTCATGTTGGTAATTGCCTTGATGGGATTTTGTCGTAGGTGAAAAGCGAAATTCAGGATATAGGACGGGCTTTTGTGTTTAATACCGGGCTGAAAGCTAACAATGGCGTTTCAAAAACGTCTATTAATTGGCTACCTGACATAACGTCCTAGGTAATAAAATGGTATTATCGAACGCGTTGAAATTGTACTAATACCGATGTTGTTGCAGTTAGCGACAGCCATCGATGTCTTGATACATATTACCACGTAATCTGCAGTTTATTTGCTCAAAGCACCTCGAGTTCCCAAGTTATTATCGTCGCGAAGACTTAAAGGAGAAGCGTAGTAGAGCAGTAAAAGAAACGAAAAAGAACTCGCGCAAACTTGCTCATGTGGTATGATTTTATCCGATTGGTGTTCCTTTTTATACTACTGGCTTTTGCCGTCTCCAATAGGTTTGCTCCGTATAAGGAACGAAAAGCAATACTAGATTGAGTACAACGCGACTCTTTTGTATTATCTGTCTAAAGTGACTTTCGGGCAAGGATTCTATTTAAACCAAGGTGATGAATGTATACAGCTTTCCTACCCGCACGACTATGACATGATGAAGAGTTACACCGCCCAAAGACACGTAGACTACCAGATCAATGACCGTTGTAGAAGTAAGGCAATAGAGATAATATACCATCTCAAATTTACTGGGAAAATATTATACTCGGAAGATAACCTTTTGGACCTTAGAGTCGTTGAATAATTCATAGCCCCGAACTGCATCTGACAAGGGCATGATGTTTTGAAAGAGGAAACTTTAATTTGTTAGCTTTATCATTCGGTCAAACCTGTGTGGCCTTGCTTGTCTTTTGAGATGCTTACCCAAGAGAATCCTGCTCTTGCTTCAAAACTTCCATGGCCTCGGTGAAAATACTTCTGACAGGACATCGGCCCATCTGAAGGCGTACATTCTTACTGCGCACAATTAGCTAAGAAGAATCAGGCCATGTTTAGTGCTTAACTTACTTGTAAGCGTCACTGCCTGACCAAGGGATCTTGAGAGCGTCAGTAGAGTCATTGTGCCAAAGATAGGATGCAACATACCTCAGCATTATGGACACCAATACTGCTGATAGCTCCAAATGGGCGGACCAAGTCAAACGCCGTTCGTAGTGCTGGCGACAAGCCAACAACCTCCACTACAATATCAGCGCCTCGGCCACCGGTAACCGATTTCACATGATCAATCATGCCACTCCTGTCTTCCAGAAAGTTGAGAGGTCGAGCGCCAAGCTTTGCAGCTTGATCTAATCTGCTTTGGACACTGTCTACTGCAAATAGATGTTTTGGCTTCAATGCAGCTGCAGCTACAACGGCGCAAAGGCCGACAGGGCCGCATCCGATTACTACAATCGTAGAAGCATTCAGATCGAGCTTCGGCATCATCTCAACTCCGCTTTTGACACCGAAATATCCAGTTGGGAAGATATCAGCCATAAGAATCAAAGCTTGATCGTGGATACCTTCAGGGGCTTTGATAACTGTACCGTCGGCAAAGGGGACACGAACATACTCGGCTTGAGCCCCATCGAGATTGGGTGAGCCGAGGGCCTGACTGTTGGTGCATCTTGCTGAGCCGTCATTCTGGCAGTAGTAGCATTGGCCACTACTAAGTTGTCAGCAAAACCTGGAAGCGCTAATTACTTTAGCGAGAAAGCTTCAATAAACGCCTTACCATGAAGCAGTAAATGGAGAGACAACTTTGTCTCCGATCTCAACGGTCTTCACGTTCGATCCCAGAGCGACAACTGTACCAGTGAATTCATGACCCATGATAAAATCAGGCTCTGTTTGCTCGACTCCGCGGTAAAGATGCAACTCTCTATAATATCGTTAGTTTTGAAAGGCTGGTATGTTGCCAATGAGATCAAACTGACGATCCGCATAGAGCAGTCATGTTGACTTTCACTACAACATCCTCTGGGCTCTGAACTGATGCATGTCAGTCAAATATTATATTCTCCTCACTCGATTTTCCATACCCTTTGGAATTGGTCTCTCTTGTACTGAGATCTTGTATGGACCATCAAACACGACAGCCTGCATAACTTCAGTCGTGGACATTTTGGCAAATTTAGAGCTGAGACGACAGTTTAATGTTAATGCACAGATGATTTTATAAAATCCAGATATCGAGTTTCTCAGAAACCCTGAAACTACAAGAAATTCAAAGAAGGGTTTAAATAATTCCTATCAGACGATACTGCTGTAAAAGCTTTGTGTTGAGACCGGAACTTTCTAATATCCAAGGACATTCCTAGACGATCACGACTAACCTACATCCAATCATCAACAGTTTCGTTGGTCATGTGACCGGACGCTATCATTCCCGAAGCACAAAACGTCGACACTAATCAACACGATTGGCGAAAGTGCGACACATCTCCATTATTCACGTGTCGGAACCTTGGACGATAAACTCCGCGGAACATTTCCCTTTCCGTCTCTGCACAATTCTTGCACGATGGAGCCGACGATATGGGAAGCTCAGGATTGCCGTAGCAGGCGTGCCTGTGAGCCATGCCGGTACGTCGCGATATACAAATAAGGCACCGTGCGCAACTTGCTGACCTTGGAATATAGCCGTAAGAAGTCCAAGTGCACCGGAGAGCGACCAATCTGCTCGTTTTGCAAGAGACTTGATCTTCCGTGCAAATATGCGATGAGAGGAAGCTCGACAACGAATGCTGAAAGAGTTAATAAAAGTCACAAGTTAGTTCTAGCTCCAGCTTATCAAGAGTCAACTTCTTATAGCTGCAGCAGAACGTCGACAAAAGACAGGGTTCAAACGCTCGAGGCCCAAGTGGCATCTCTATCAAGATTACTCAGGTATGTTATGACGTGAGGACTCGCTGATTTCATGTATCTAAAAGTTGTGCAACAGTTCAAGAGAATCGGAAACAAACCAGCCCCTCGCGCCATTGCAGGCCGCAATTCCAGCGACAACACATGAAAGTACTCTTTTAATCAGATATCAAGTCCCAGACGAGCAAATGGCCAGGACCTTCTCTGAGGAACAGTAAGATATTTTCACATGGATCTTGTCACGCTCCGAAGAACTTATTATCGCACTAGACCCGATCCGCCTTCAGATGTGTTAGATCACTTTATACAAGTCTACAGCAGGACAGTGCATCTTCAACCCCTCCCTTTATTTGAACTTGCGAGCCTGGAAGGAAGAGTGCAGAGTGCTCCTCAGTATTTCCTGTACAGCTTCCTAGCCCTTATGCTAGAATTCTCTACACACGACTTCTACCAGCACAACCATGCAGAAGCTTCCAATTATTACAGACGTTCAGCTGTAGCTACCACACAACGGCTTGCTGCTGAAGGACACCCCCGGGTTGAGGTTATCCAAGCTCTATGCTTGCTTGCATTTAGAGACCTAGCAGGTAGTAAATCCTCTTACCTATGGAACACCACTTGCTAATACGTCTGTAGTAAGCGACTTGCCACGAGCTTGGATGACCCTCGGTACAGCAACACGACTAGAGAGTATCCGCAGTTTCTACCGCAGCGAACCAGAAATAAATCATAACCAAGAGCAACAAGACCGTTGCTACTGGACTGTTCGGACGATCGAGGCCATATTCTTTCCTCATCTACCAAGTGCCCCAAGTCCAACTCTAAACGGGAAATATCCACCGAGCGCCGAGCCGCCACCACCGATACCTCTCAGCGTAACCGAGGCCAATGCGCCAGATTTCGATAACGCTGTGGGCGCTTCTGAGGACCTGGGAATCAACACACATGCTGGGCAGATGGTCGAAATATGGAGCCAAGTCGCATGCCACCTCCATGAGATCAGAAGTGGCAAGACTCAAATACCTTGGTTACCTGAGTCAACGTATTCCAGACTTAACCTTGCTCTGTTTGAGTATGAAGCTCAATTTCATCAAAGACACCTGATGAGAAACTTATTTCCCTTTAAAAGACTACCGGACGAGATAAAGGCGTACCGGGAGTACTGGAATCCATGGATGACAACACATCTGATACTGCATGCGTCCCTCGCCTTGCTCAACCATCCCTTCATCCATCTTGTTGCCCTGCGTCGTAATAAAGGCATGAGCCAGTCGAGACTTTTCTTGCAACAGGTTGTGGACCAGGCGCTGTTCCACTCAGGATGGGTTTTCTGGCTCGTTGGCATTTTTGAAGAATTGTCTTTCGAGATCCACAATCCTCTGATCGGACTAGCTGTCGCAGCAACGTCTACCATCCCTTGGCTGTATCAATTCGGGAGGAATGCCAAGATTGCCCGAAAAGCAAGTCAGAACCTTGATAAAGCAAAGAGACTGCTTCATCGTTTATCAGAGACCTGGCCATGCATGTCTTACAAGGTTTGTTCCGCCACTATAGTTCTCTTTAGATGCTGACTTGAGTTTGAAGCTTGAAAGTCTCGAAAAGCTTCAGTGCCTTGTCACAGAACGATGTCCTGACTCTGGGACAGCCGATACTACAATCAACTTTCCTCCGTCTATGATATGGGAACTCCTTGATCCTGTTATTAGAAATTCTGGGTTATCCACTGATAGTCATAATCGATACACGGAAGGCCTCAATGTGAGTATTCATGTGACGAAGGACTTTTTACATCCTCTGGTGGATGACGAGGATGAGCCAGCATTGACTCATTTTAACTGGGAAGATTACCTAGGGCAAGGAAGTGAGCTCCTACCAGATGTGTACCCTGCATCACTTGTACCCTTCAACTTTAATAGCACTTGAGTCAAAGACCTCATACTGCAGCAAACTAAGGCTCAGGTGCTGAGCAATACTTTTAGTAGCAAATGAATCATATCGATTTATTACAGCAAGACAAGATAACTGGCAAGAATATGAATTAGTCTTACCATACTATAAAGCTAATAATGCCAATTATTGCAAATGCAATATCTATTAGTCCTCCCTATACTGTGCATATGGATATAACTGAGAAGGATGCTGATGTGCCATGACTATAGAAGATTAGTATTCGAGCCTGACTGCAAGACAAGGGGATGCATACTTTCTGTTTTGGCTGCAGCGCCGGCTACCATGTCCCACCCGTGACTACAGAGAGAATCTACATGACTGAAGAAATGATCATCAAGATGTCCATGGCGATCAGGGCACCTTCTGTCCGATGGCTAGATCGATTGCCCTCATAACGATAGAAGTGGTAACCATAGCCAGACTATAATGGCCAGCACAAGATCACTACCAAACGCATCTGGATCTTACTGTCTCACCCATTTCTAGGACGCGGATAAAAATGCCAAATTCCCCGCCTCAATACCGCATTTCAAACGTTCACGTTGGTGTCAGCCAGCCACTTCTGGGTCTCGAACAGGCGATCCAACGCCAAATCTTACAGTTGTCAAGTTGCCGCTCCCACATCTGGTATGCATATCACGCCTCAATCAGGTTTGCAGGCCAGTAGGATACAGTTCCGCCTTTGACAAAACCAGGTAGCCAATGGATATTGTTGGACTGTACCCTCAGTGACTGACATTGATCTTGTTGTTTTCCCCATTTTCGATCTTTTCCCTGTCAGCTTCTTAGCCCCGCCAGTCTAGGCCCAGGCCTTTCGCCGCTTTTGATCTGGCCCACCTTTGGGGCTGAGCCGTTGGTATGCAAGAATGATCAAGCCGAAAAAGGGAGGTATTATCGCAATTGAATGGGCAAATGGGTCATGAACATAAATATCGTGTGAGCCTCAGCTTGCTCTCACCCACTAACTTTACTCAACAGCCAAAAAGACCACCTTAATTCCTTATACAATTGACTAGAGCATATACAATCACGATGTCGACAGCTACGCATATTCCACAGTTTGAGAAGACACTACAAGAGAAGATCGAACACCTCGGTGATCTCGTGAGGGATCCCAAATCGGACTTGGGCTCCGATGAATTGCCACATCTCCCTGAGCTTATTGATGATTGGTACAATACCGATATCGATGTTACCAAAGAAGAGTTCCATCGAAGAATTCTAGGAGTCTTCAAAGATTCCAAGCATGAGCAGGTATACAATGGCGTTATGGCTCAATTGCCTAATGCAACACGGCAAATTCTGGAGGCTTTCATCGATGGCGAAAAGACTGCTGAAGAAGCTGGTGAAGCTATCAAGTTGGTTGCACCTTCAGAGTTTGGAGTGCCAAGTACCAGCTCTCACGTTCAGACCTTTTCTATGATGGCACAGCAGGTGACTCCTCCCGGCAAAGCCAAGGTCCATACTATCCTTCATAGTTGTGCGCTCTGCATCTAACATTGACAGGGCAAGGAAACCAAGGACTTGACCTTTCAAAATTGGGGCCGCACCGTCAAGAATACTCCTACGGTCACGTATTACCCCGAAACTGTCGCTGAGATCATCGAGATTGTTCGTGATGCTGTTACCAAGAACAAGGGCATTCGTGTTGCCGGTTTCCGTAAGCTTCTGGTCTTACCAAGCGTCCTCTCACCTGACCGTATCTAGGACACTCATGGGCACCCGTTTTCGGAAGGAGCAACAAGGCTGGCCAGTCCACTAATGGCGATGTGTTGATCTCTACCTTGACTGAGACCAACGCAAGTAGGCTGCCCAATCTCACTTCGGTTCCAACCAACCTCTTTCAGCCCAAGGACACGGAACTCAACGCGATCAACGTAATCATGGACCCTAAATTTGTAGGAGCTACGGCTTTGAAGAATGGTAAGAAGTATGTCCAGATCGGAACGGCGACCACGAATGAAAAGTTCCGACGGTGGTGCATCAACACGGGAAATGTTACTTTGCCCATGAACATCATTGAGGTCGAGATAACCTTTGGCGGTAGTAATGCTACAATCTGGTGAGTCCTTTAGTAAAGCTTTTCACCCTTAGGACTAACGCTCGTAGTCACGGCGCAGGCATCAACAACCCAACCTTGAGCGACCTTGTCCGACGAATTGACTACATTGACGTCAATGGCAAAGAACGATTCGTCAACATGTCTGATCCTACGCTTCTGAAGGCCGCAAGTGGATGTTTTGGTCTTCTTGGAGTTGTCACCTACATCACCTTTGAATGCGACGCCATGTGCACCGCCGTTATGCGTCCAGTCAAACTTGACGTTGTCGATGCCATCCCGCCACCGCCCGAGATGAAGGACTCGGATATCCCTGCTGCCCTTCGACAAAAGCGCACACAGGCTCAAAAGGACGATGCGATCCGCGAATTTGAGCGTCGTGCGAATGAGGACTTTTATGCAGAGTGGTTTTGGTTTCCTTACTCGCAGCAGGTCTGGGTTAATACCTGGAAGACTGATACCGACACCAAGAATGTGGTTAATTACCCCAGTAATACCAAGACTTTATATCAAGTTGCCAGCACGGCAATTATGAACATGGCCCAAGAGATTGGAAAGCATATCCATGCTTTACAAGTTGCGCCTCAGACGCAGACTTCCCTCCTCTGTAAGTATGAACCATCTATTTCGGGGAGAGAAAAGCTAACGCGGCGCAACAGCTTGGCTCGCCGTGAAGAACTTTGATGACGTCAAAGGAACCAACAAAAGCATCAGAACCTTGCTGCCTAATGCTCTTCATTTCCAACGCGGCGTCCAGAATATTCGGGTCCGCAATCTGGAAGTTGAGATGGCCGTAAGTCTTTGACCTTTGGTATCTTTCCAACAACTAATGTGACTATTAGCTCGATTCAAAGAAGGGCAAGCAGAATGAGAGAGACTACACCAACGTGCGACGTGCTTGGTGGGACGTCATCAAGACATGTTACGCTAACGCTAAAACATCCCCTATGCGCATGCCCATGGAGATGCGCATTATGGGTTCTAGTGAAGTCACTCTCGCGCCACAGCGAGGCAACAAACTTGGAACATGCGCCATTGGCATTCTTACCCTGGAGGCTGTATCCGATATCTGGGTACCTTTTGCGCAACAAGTCCTTGACAAGTGGACTAGCTATAAGACCAACGATGGCAAACCTGTGGCGGTGAAGCCTCATTGGGCTAAGGAATGGTATATGTACAAGGTTGGTGGTAAGCCTTGGATGGAAAAGCTAGTCAAGGAAGATTACAAGGACGAGATCGCGGAGTTCCAGACGCTCATGGCAGCTATCGGCAAAAAGCATGACTGGTCACTTGGGGATATCAAAAGGACGTTTTCTAACGATGTTCTTGATAACACCTTCCTTGTCGGCGTGACTACCTCTAAGCCACAGCAGGCTGCGAAGTTGGAGAAGACAATTCAGGTTCAGGTACATGAAGTTCCTGCGGATACAGTCCCACAAGTATCTATCTAAGCGCCAGCCGTCAGATAATGAATTGATGTTACATTATTTCTGAGAATAATAAATTGTGATTAATCTAGACGAGGCTAAAACCGTATCACTAAAACACATAAGTAGTCAGTTATGGACGATAATCATACCTAGCATCATCTGTAGCCGGGCGTTATTCGAGGTGTAGCGGAAAATGTCGACAAGGAGCCGCGGCGGCCATTCGATAACCGAGTTGAATACTGCAAGTGGGTCTGGTACGCGGTGGTGTGTTAAATCTATCGCGCGAAAGTGTTGGCCAACAACAAGAGGCACGGGCTCAAGTTGACAAGGCAGCAGAGTGATCGCGTGGATGTGTTAAAAGAGTTGATCGGGGAGCACATCGAAGTTCCCGAAGCTATTTCGTTACATTAGGATCGAGTAGACAAGTTGATGTCATAGGTAATTCCTGTATTGTTAGGATACAAGTTCCAATAGGGACGGTGGAACGGTACCTAGACTCCCTTGACTCTGCTATTTCTTCTTGGGCTCTCGATGCGTATAATTAAACATATCACAATGCCTCACCTGGGGTGCTTTCTTGTCCAATTACATCTTGGCTTTCGAACTTTATATCATTGAGCCAGCTATGAAAGTCAATGTGTGGAGGGGACCTCCAGCCCAGCTTAGCCGAGCAAAAGCATCCAGAAAATCCATGCAAGCGTCCTGGTGGCGCGACGCCACTTGTCGCATGGTCCCCACGTGCAAGTATAACATGAGGAAAGCAGAATAATAAGTCCTGCTCAAAATTCAAGCTGACGACCAGGCAAACACTACAGAAGAAACAGAAAGTATCATCACCTTATGTTCCTGATAATTCCGAGATTGTCACTTCTCGATGGGCGCCTCCTTGTAGGACATAGCAATGAACGTTTACAGTTCGAGGGTTATAAATACGTGAACAGATATTGCGACACAGTTACCACCTGTGAGCCTTCCTCCTAACGAGTACACCCTCCTCTCCGGATGAGCTTTAGGGAGGGGGCTTCCAGCGAATCAGGTGATAGATACGACATACTCATTGCCCCTCCTAAAAGACTCCTTGAAGCGGTGAGCTGTGAACAGGAGCTGTTTTGTTTCATTGCTCAATTACCACGGGGTTTCTAACATCAATTAGGTCGCGCATGGTCAATTGTGCAGACGCCGAGGCATCTACACTTTGTAAAAGTAATACATCCGCATCATGTCATAATCACCAAGTGTCGGCAGCGCTGTCCAGATGTGATTGGCATCAGCTCGCCACAGTTGCTGCACAACTTGCACTTTTTCCAGCTGTTCAAGCCCTCAGGTACCAGCATCCAATGGACGAGCTGTTGCTGCCTGCCCCTGAAACCAGGCTGCAAATGAGAAAGTTAAAATTATAGTAAGTCCGTGTTCCATCGCTCAGCTTATATGTAGAAATCATGTAACCTCTATACGTTTATATATTACTTAAACATTTAGTTGAAGAACAATTCTTTACTCCGTGATTTCTAGCAATAACGACTTTCTAGAAGTATTGCTACGACAAGTTAGATTTCTGGTAAATCCGACGCTGCTTAATTTATCCTATCCACCGTCATCTTTAACAAGAGAAACCGATCGACCTCAGACTTAACACGATCTAAAGGACTATGAACTGCTCATCTGAAAGGCTTTTGAGCTTGGTCCAAAACGGAAAGGTTGACTTTGACGCTGATATAGCTGGGCCAGGAGTAGGTAGTCCGGACTCACTTGACCAATTTGGGCCTAACACTTCTCAGGTTTTGGCTGCTTTTGTTGCGACATCCCTCATTGCAATTATCACGCTGGCTGCGGCATTTGTGGCCTTCTCAGTGTCTTCTCGTCTTCTCAACACAGGGGATGCCGTTCTATCTGCTGGAGTACGACACCTTTATAGTGGAATGAGAAGCAAGTTTCCCAAATCCAAGCGTGCAAAGATGGTTGGAGGCCGAAGAGAGCGTACTGATGCTTTCATGGCCTTTATGGTTTCCATCAGCGATCAGATTTTGGTCTCTCAAGTCGCTATCCTCGTCGCAGCCTTTGTTATCCATGCCGAGATCACCATTTACTCTGTCAACATCGTGATAGCTCTCGGCTCTCTTGCGTCAACGGTGCACTTGGGTAGTCTCCCGTTCTATGTGGACCGCCTGCAAGACCACAGTACTTCGAAACTTATCAGAGTCATCGCAATGGTTGTAGGGTCGGCGATGCTGGTTTTCATGCTTATCGTCCAGTTATCTTCCACTTGGGACATGTATACGCATGTCTACTTCATTTGTGCGATAGGCGACTACCAAGTCACGAATGTAGACGCTGGTAGAGTCGTCGCGCAAGCAATTACTCCAATCATAATACTCTATGGCACGTATGAGACGGTTCGGTTTATATATAAACCAATACCTCCAGATGAGAAGAGGTTATTACAAGGAAACCCGGTCATTAATCATCAACAGCTAGTGGATGACGCAGAACTCGAATCTGGCCGCCGTGAACGTACATCACTGAAAAACCAGCACAACGGACGGTCTAATACAGAGGGCGGCGAACTTGAAAATGAAGTATCGGCGATAGATGAGATATTAAACCACATTGATGGAGCCGAGATCCAACATATCGCAGATGATCAAATTGCTCATGACCGGCCAAACTCACGACTCTCCAAGCATAACCCTGCGCGAATATCCCTCAAAGAGATTTGGCGAGAGACACGTGAATGCAAGCGAGATGCACTTCTAAACAGCTGGCTACGATTGAAAGCTCTGAGCCTTTTGACTTCTGATACAAAGTCTAATTTCCGGTTAAAATTCCGGATTGGATGCATTGCTGAACAATGGGCATTCCACCAGTGCCGCGGCTCTTTCGTATGGAGACTTCTATGGCTCTGGTCGGGTAATGATTACGGAATTGTGGCCATCTTTACATCTCGTGTCCAAACGACAGGCATTTCGGGTGATCGCGATAAGATGGGTTTTGGTCAATTAGTGCCATTAGCCCTACTCCTTCTCCCATTATTGGCGGCTATGGAGAGTCATGCAGGTAAGTATTGCTCTGACATGATATCAAGACTTGGCGAATTTTCTCACAGAGTATCTAGACTATAAGAGGAAACTGAAATTGATCATGGACAACCCCGAGGAACCGCCAAACCCTTTGCCGATGCAGGTGGCAAACGATCGCACTGCTCCGGTGTGTCAGCCTCTTTGGAACAATGATCATAGGACCTTTTCATCCAAAGAACTATCGCTCATTTCTTCCGTAGAGAAACGACTTCGGGAAAGGGCTGATCGCATAGGTTATCCATACCTTTACAATTGGGCAAGAGGCGTGGAGCTTGATGGACGCTCAAGCCTGTGGATGGGTGCTGGTTGCCATGCCGGACTTATGTTGGTCATCACGACCTTGTTCGGCTGGTCTATGGCTTCCAAGGCTGACGCGGTTACCTTCGTGCTATTAGTGATAATCCTGTTGTTTTTTGTCCGCAGGATCGTCGGACTAGTCAAAATCGCAAAGGACAGGCATTCGAGTCCAATCATTCTTGATTATCTACAGGCCAAAAGCTCACAGGAGCCAGTACAAGTTGGAGACCAAGGTGAGCGAATGATTGTCGCTCAGGCAGTTGGAGAAGAAGGGCATCACTTGCAACAAGACGATGGGTAAAGACAGGTAGCAAGTCGTGGTGGGTTACTTATATACGTTTCCTGAGGCTTAGACCAGAGTCCCCACTAGCATAGGAAATTATCGCTAAGTTCAGAGAGACAATGCTCCATGTAAGCATAACGCCTATGATGAGCGCAGGCAACAGATGGGTTTAAGCAAGAAATATCCCTACTTTTCTATTCTATATTGTGGCGTACCTCTATCTGCTTCCCACGTATGTCTATCTCCTCTGGTTCACTGTCACCCACCCGTTTTCCCCAAATAACAGGTCCTAATTGTGATTGGATTTTATGTCAAAGACAAGCGGCTGTAGAAATTATATTGGCGCTTGTCGTAACTAGCAATTAAAACCGATACACAGGATGTGTCTGATTGGCTTAGATGATTCTTTCACGTGAAGCCACTCGATCGATACCTGAGTTGGCTGATCATGTCTTGGTTGAAGCCTTCCATAAGATTTGTCATGGCGAGAACTTGTTGAATCCTACGCAAAAATGTTGAAGAGGATAGTAAATGTTGGAATGAGAACGTTTCTTACGCTTTTGTGGCATCGACCTTAAATGAATGAGCAGTTACTATTTTCGTGTTCGCTGCTCATGCAGTATACAAAATCTTTCGTAAACGCCTCGCTGCTATGATAAGTATTTTGTTCCACCTTTCAAAATCCTGCTTTTCGCAGACCTCATATTTTATATTAGTACTTTTGCATAGCCACTGTGGCTCGATAGCTAACAGCCAATCATTCAGACCACTTACATGCATAACCTGGTATAGAATAGTTGATTCCCGCACTTTCTGCACGTGAAGAACCAACAGGCAGCCACTTTTGCCTAGATTCCTGTTGGTCCTGTCGTCACTCAAACATGCCATCTTTTCAAACTTTCTTCCCAAATCAACGACACCACATCGAACTTCATCTCTTGAACCCTCTTTCAGCTCAATGCACAGCCAGGCATAGAAAATGGCATTCCTCGACACTGTGCTCTCAATTCTTCCGAGTGTGCCTTTCCTACCGCCTGCAGCCCCTGCCAAAGATGTTAAGGTTGTAGAGCAGCAGAAGCAGACTGGGGCCTTCAATCGGTTCCTGGGCACAAACAAACCGTCAGATAAAACCACGCCGGCTATACGGAGAGAGGCGGAAAATTAGTTGACTTTGAGCTAAGGTTGACTGCTTGCATTCGACCACATGGTATGTTCGTTATTCACACAGAGCTTCCGAGAATGATATATCGTTAATACAATGGTAGAGATGCTAAATTGCTGTCACCTAGAGGTTCATCTGATGCAAGAGTTCAATAGTTAAGACACAATAGTATGACGAGATATAAGACTCTACTCAGCATCTTAATGTAGGATTAACTATAAAGGAGTGTAAGATATCATGTTAAGCTACCTAGCTTCCGTAATATATCTGTCTGAATTACCTCCATACCTTATCCCTCAAGCTACAACGTGGTAAAGGATAATGAATAATCCTTAATGCAATGCGGGCAACTACTCAATGCCACCCTCGAAAGGCGGTGCATCAACTGCCTCAGGATCCTCAAACTGTCCCTCCTTTACCTCTTCCTCCGCACTCTTTTCATTCTCCTCTTCCTTCTCCTTCTGGGCCTCCTCTGAGGCCTCAGCCTGTTCTCGTACCTGGTCCAGCGCCTCTTGTGTATCTTCTAGGGCCTGCTTCTCCTCTTGAGGAAGTTCGTTGGCCTGGTCCTTCACTGCCTGCTCAATCTTGGTGCTCGTGTCAGCGAGGGTGGTGGAGGCCTCAGTTAAAGCTGCATCGCGAGCTTCCACGGTCGCGTTGGGGTCCATTGCTGACTCAAGATCGTTCTGGGCCTTTTGGAGGTTCATAGCCGTCTCCTCGGTGGCCTCGGACGGGGCACCACCTTCCAAGATCTCCTCGAGCTGACTCTCCTGCTCTCGGATAGCATCCTGTTTATTCTGGATGTCTTGAGCTTGATTGACCTCCTTGTAGCCCTGTTGCACTTCTGGCACAATTGCATCAACCTTCTCCGATTGATCTTGCACCTGAGGCACATCATTCGCCTGATAATCCGACTCGACCTTCTCTTCGCTTTTTTGCGCCTCCTCTTTACTCTTTGCATCCTTCTCCGCATTGTTCTTCTTTTGTGTCTCGGCTTGCTTGTGGCCTTTGGCCATGTAGTACAGCATACCAATGCTTGTCAACATTCCAACTAAACCCTCGAGTTTGCTGAGGGACCAGTCATTGGCCGAGTTCTTGTTGCCGGCATTCTTCGATTTATCGGAGGGATCCGGAACAGCCAGCTTATTGAGGTTGCCAGCTACCTTCACCCCGTTGATTGTGCCCGTGAACGCAGCTCCAATGACCAAGCTCACCTTCTTGGGGTCGTCCTTGCTAGGCTGTGATACGTTCAACCAGGTAGGCTTCAGCGTTACTGACAGGTTGCCCATGCCTTGGTCTTGCTCTTGCATACTGCCATCACCTGCCATCACAACCGGCGTGTTCTCGCCGTTTGTATCAGACATTGTCAGAACTGCCGAATTATTATCCGCGCTAGCTGTAATAACCAGAGTTGCTGTCAAAGCTGGGGCTGATGAGCCTGAAGTGCCTTTGCCCACGCTATAGAGATAGTAAGTACCCTGCCAAGGGTTGGTGAACTGGGCTTGCCAGGTGAATGCAGCTGTCCAGGTGGTAATTGTGCACAGCTTGAAGCTGCCACTAGACTGGAAAAACTTGTTAACCGCGTCCTTCTGGCTTGTTTTATCGCCAAGGGCGGCGCGGAACTTGGTAGCAAGTTGTGAAGACGGGTTAGCCTGCGAGTACTTGATGAACTTGAATGAGTCCACCATGCTTTGCAGCATGTCACTCGTGATGGTGAAGGCGTTTGTATCCTTGAAAGGTGAAACTGCCATCACCGCAACAGGAAACTGTTGGTAGTAGTTTCCGTTCAATGCCGTGATGTTGCCTGTAAGCATGGCTTGCATTTGACTGGCGAAATGAATGGTTTGGACCTTTTGGGAAGTGGTACCGTTGGGTACGGTGGCCAGTAGGGTATAGGTCAGTGGCCCCGGGTTACTCGTGTCTGTGCTGGGGTTGAAGGCATCGTATATTTCGACATCAAACCCCGAGTTGTTGGTGATGGTGGCAATGGGATTGGAAGTGGTCATGATGGTTGAAGGCAAAGACTAGAGGCAAGGATGGATCAAGTGAAGTGAGGACTTTTGAAGGTATTGGATGTCTGCAAGTGCGAATGGCTATTGAGTTGTGTTCAACAGTTACGAGGCATTCTAGGCAGCTATATATACATATAATCTCTATAGCGCCCGAGAAAGAACAGAAATGGTCGTCTGAAGGCTGAGTGGCTGTTGCCGTTGCTGCAGCGGCTGGAATCATTGACTTTGCCCTTCGAGGACCTAGTATGCCCGACTCCTACTATCGTCTGAAAGGTTCGCGTTCTTACCGTTAGCCCCCCTCACTGTTTGCATAATCGTAAGTCATCAAATGAGGCTTCAGCAGCTGAATTCGCGTTCTGGTAGCTAGGAAAAAGAGCACTAGGAGTTGCAAGGGTATCCGTCAGATTCAGCCAGCCACCATCCTGACCATCAATTCCATTGCATGTGAGACGAAGGCTTTTCGTCTCGTTTCCCCTCCATTCCTCCATTCATCTCAATGCTGCTAAATGACGTTTGATACTTCCTTTCTCTCCTATATTTCCCAAAGGCTCAAGTATTATCAGGTCAAGAGACGGCATGTGAGGCTGAAAGAGACAAGGAAGCTTAAATATTAGATTCTGGTCCAATCCTAAGTGTCCAAGACGCATTCCTGATTATACTCAGCCCTAAGGTCATCATCTTATGTATCAACCCCTCAGCTGAAATTGTGGAACTTGCCGCTCATGGGATGCCAGCATGCCGAGACCCGAGACCCCGCGCTTACTTTCGCGTTCAGCCAGCCAGCCACCATGTCCACTATCGACTTTGCTTACCTTTTCAGCTAGCTGTTGAACTGCAACACTAAATTCCAAATTCACTGTTGTCGCTTATCAAATTTCACATGTGTTGTCGTGGGCGAGGGCAATTGGATCCTTCAGGTCTTCAGCCAGCCTCAAACTAAGACGGACCGTCATCAGCCCGCAAGCGGCGAACGAGCTGAACGTGCCGTCCCGGCATGGAGTCTAGGCATTCGACAGAAAAATGAAAATAGTGCAGGAACATGCACAATACATGAACCACAGCGTTCTTGACGCTGCCAACAGGGGTCAGATACTTCCTCTTTTAGGCGGAGGTAACGGGTATCGATCGGATGCACCCGCGTGCCGTAGATGAGCTACTATCTACCGGCAGATGGGCTAAGCATTTTCTTAAAATCAGCCAAATAACACCCCTCTGAATGATATTAATTACCTACCACTGCCACCAGACGAGCAACAGTAATCACAGCTTTCAGCAATCCTATCACTTGCCATTACTCTTCCCTATTTTCTGCCCTACGTTCTGTTGAAACCCATCATGTCTCTTCCTACTATATCTTTCGTCAATAGCTTAGACTTCAACGTCATAGTCTACGACTCATTCAGCGACGAAGACAAAACCAACTATTTTGGCAGCTTGACCCCAATTGCAACAGTACTGGCCAATACCACAGCTTCGTTGCAACCCCTTCACCCAGCATCCGTGCTGATCGTGAGCAACGCAACGTCCAATTCCCCTCTCACAAGAATCATCTATTTGGAAAATGTAAGCGCCGGGCCATTTGGTGTAGGCCAAGACGATGTCACCGCCATGGTGCAAACCATGGATTTCATCGGCTTCATCACCAATAATAAAGAGGACCCGCTCACTAAGGCCTTCAAAGCTCTCTGGGCGGACACCTCAAAGCCACAGGTGAAACCTGTGAACGAGTTCTTTGCCCAGCATGAGACCTACAAGAAGTGCACGTTTGCTACCTACATGATGGGCATTACGTACGCGGCCGAGCAACCAGAGTCTAAAGGCAAACCCATGGACCAGGCTCTGTACTCGCTTAGCACCCTTGCAACGTTGCTAGGCGGAACCTGGCCAGATTTCCTTCCAGATATCGTGGTAACCAAGTTTACTTGCAATACCAACAACGATGTGCTCGCCATTCGAGCTGGAATAGACCTGAAGAAGCTTCCTGCACAGTCAGATGCAGCGCTACAGTTTTTTGGGTCGCTATTCAACGTACAACAGATCCAGGTTGCGGTCAATTTCAATTATGGCTTTAACATTGGCGTTTTGGGTACCCGTCTCTCTATCAGCTTGGATGCTATGCACGTCCCCTTCGCAGGGTCAAGCTTAACCATTAATAAACCCACTGTCACTATTGACATCAACCCACTATTCAAGTTCATCGTCTTTACAGTTACTGGAGACATCCCATTCAACATATTCAACAAGCAGTTTGAGGCCGATTTGTCCATGGTTCTCGACAATATCGAGGCCAACTTCGGCGTCGTCATCAAGGGAGATAAGACTTCACTTCCAGCGCCGCCAGTGATGAAGGGGGTGCACTTTGATGCATTTGGGGTCGGCATCGGTATCATCTTTGAGCCACCCAGTGCAGCAATTGGCTTGCAAGGTCAGTTTCACATTGGTGAACCTGGCGATCAGAGCATAGTGGCCCTTGCTGATGACAGGTTCGTGGTCGTGTGCCAGATAATAGAGGAGGTGCCTAACCCCCTGTATATCTCATTTTATGTCCCTCAGCTACACCTGACGGATGTGTATACACTCTTCACCAATGCCCCATGTCCCGTACAAGTACCAGTTTTATTCACCGATCTCTCCTTCAAGTGGTCTGAAAACCCTATGGAACCTGTGGCGTTACCTGACGGGACAATCTCCAGTATGGGCTATGGTTTCAGCGCAGCTGCCGAAATCTTTGACTTCAAGTTCTATGGCGATGTGGAGATAGATCTCAGCAACGGAGTGAAAGCCGATATTGAGATGGCTCCCTTGTCTCTTGGTAGCATATTCTCGATTAATGGAGATGGCACCGGCGTTTCCATCAAAGTGGATGCCAATGGGAATCCCATCAAGAATAATCAGCTCATCACCAAAGCTGCGCAGAAACAGGCACTCCAAAACAGCACGATGAAGCAGCTGGTGCCTCCAGGTGGTCCAGTGTTGAAGATTCAGACGTCAGCCTCACCCTTCCTGCACCTCAACGGTTCTGTGAATTTGTTCGAGGTAGAAAATTGGCATATTGAAGCTGATGTCACCACGAGTGGTATCACGTTCGAAGTGGGTTTTAGCGGGGTGTTGACCTCGAATATGACTTGCACACTGTCCGACTTCCACAATCTGAACGCCAACTTTCAGTTCGGCATCAATGACACCATTTCGCTACCACCGATTGCTGGAATCAGTCTGGGTTCCATTCATTTGGAAGCAATGGTCGGTGCGCATTTCGCACTCACAACAAGCCTTTCGGACATCGCCTTGAGCGTTGGAGGCAGCTTCGACTTTGAAGGCTTAACCCGCAACTTCGGCGATTTCGGGGTTGATGCGCATATTCAAGGTGTAAGCGATCTCATCTCGTCCATCGTCAAAAATATAGAGGACAACGCCGGGGAACTGTTTAGCGACCTGATAAATGAGGCTGGCGCATGGGCAGACAAGGTTAAGCAGGACGTCATCACTGGGGTTGACTCGGTTGCCCACGTCTTGCAAGGTGCATTCAACCAAAGTGCTGATCAGGTAGCCTCCACCATGAGGGACGCAGGCTTCGAGGCCAACGAGATCGCTGGAGGTCTTCAGAGTGCTTTCGGCATGACCGCAGACAGTGTCGCGCAGGCTATGCAGCAGGTCGGGTACACTGGTCAAGAAGTGGCTACAGCTCTCCAGAGTGTGTTTGGAAATGATGCTGCGCAGATAGCTTCGGCCCTAAGCAGCGCGTATGGCTGGAGTGCCGACCAAATCAACGGCGTGCTAGGTTCGATTGGCTTCAGCGCCGATGACATAGGTAACGCCTTTAAATCACTCGGAGGAGAGTTCGAAGATTTTGGCAAATCCCTTCTCGACGATCTTAACCCTTTCAACTGGGGATGAGGAGTCTGATTGGCAGAGACATTGTTCTTGCATCCAGTTTGAGGCAGTCACTTAATATCACGGGATCAACAAGAAATACGAATTCAGAATTTTATTTGCTTTTTGTTGCACCGAATTGTCCTTGTTGATGGATTGTCTGCCTGAGTGTTGCTCCATTTTCTGGATTTGCAGTGCACTAGTCTACTTTAGGTATGCTTATATCAATCAGGTAACCCAGCCTTCTCTTTATCCACAGCCTGATTCAGGAAACGCAGTGCTAAACCTGTTTCTGCCAGTTTAACATTGGTTATATTACTGACTCAGTTAAATAGTAATGTCTTCCGGGCTTTTAGGACGCATATTAGTGGCTTCTCCATTGATTGATGACTGCATACTGAGTCATAACAATCCCGCTCTCCAAGCTTTTGCTTTTTAACAAGCAAAGCCCTATGTTCTTACCGAGATCGTCAATCATCTTAATCCCGTCGCCTAGTACGGCAGGCATAACAGCTGCTTCAATAATATCAACTAAATCTGCTTCCAGACACTGTGCAGCAAGGGTTCCACCGCCCATAAGCCAGATGTCTTTTCCGTCGCCTAACTTAAGACCCCGGATGTAGTCAATGACATTTTCTTGTATGACTGTAATGCCAGGAAACTCTCGTTGCTCCATTGTCCGACTTGCCACGACAACGCTCTCCTTGGGTCGTTTCGCCAGCGGATTCCCCGGTCCCCCAAAAGATTGCATAATCTCGTATGTTTTGCGCCCCATGACAAAGAAGCCGAACTCGTTATATAGGGCGTCGAAGTCAATGCTAGAATCTTCAACAATCCATTTTGTTGAGCCGTCTGGTGAGGCGATATAACCATCAAGACTTGTCGCAACGTTGTAACGAAGCTGCGGCATAGCCACTTAATGAAGTAAGTAAAGAGTAAGTTAGAGAAAGATGGGAAGTGAAAGCGGGGTTCACGACTTATGGTTGAATTTTATTTACTCGGGAAAATAATCAGGCCGATTACTGGCCTGGAGTACAAGCACGCTTGCCAAACAATTGGCGTTTACGGCCTGATTCGCACATTACAGCGGTCCAAATAATAATATGGGAGCGGGTCAAAAAATATCGTATAGTCTCTAGGTATTATAAGGCTGGTGATGGAATGAGTCATGATTGTACCGGCAATGGTACTTCGGAACCTACAGCAAGCCCCTTCGTCGCCGGCTGCATCATCGCTAACTCACCAAGCTTTGCCCATATCCATTGCACAGAAACGTTGGGCATCCCCCTCCACGTTATGTACACCATGCCCTATTCTCCGACACAGGCTTTTCCTTATCCCCTGGCCAACATCCAATCGTCCAACACCAACCCTCACCTCACAAACTATATCAGTTATGCTATGATCGAACTCCTCGTATGGCAGGGAATAAGTGGTATCATCAACCGATTTCGCACCAAGTGTCTCGGTTTGGATCCCGTGAGTGTGGTCTGGGCCCCTGGGATGCTACAACGTCTCACAATTCCTCACATCTATTGCTGGTCTCCCGCTTTGATACCGAAGCCGAAAGATTGGGGTTCTCAAATATCCATTTCCGGGTTCTATTTCCTCAACTTAGTCTCAAACTACACCCCTTCCCTCGACCTCCGAGCATTCCTCGACGCAGGCCCCCCACCCGTTTATATAGGGTTCTGAAGTATTGTTCTGAGGGACCCCAATGCGATGACTGATCTCATATTCGAGGCCATCAGAAAGACAGGTCAACGTGTTCTTCTCTCCAAAGGTTGGGGAGGCATGGGCGCAGATGAGCTACGTATCCCCGACGGCGTCTTTATACAAGGTAACGTGCCACATGACTGGCTTTTTAAGCACGTCTCGTGTGTCGTTCACCATGGTGGCGTAGGAACTACAGCGGCAGGTTTCAAAGCAGGTCGACCAACTGTAGTTGTTCCATTCTTCGGAAACCAGTTTTTCTGGGGTACCATGATCTCACAGGTAGGCGCCGGCCCAGATCCGATCCCTCATAAACAACTCACAGCGGATAGACTAGCTGATGCTATTTACTTTTGTCTGAAACTGGAAGGTCTAGGATGCGCCAATGAACTCGCAATAACCCTCTTCACCCGCCTAGTCGACGTGTCTCCCCAGGTTGCTGGGCGTGACTCCAGGTTGCAGGCTTGCACTGATGAAGCCTTGTACCAAAGCCTTCCAGCCAGCGCGACAGAAAAGAGTACGTTACCAGTCTTAGATTGTCCATATGCTCTCCATGGATCATACGCCTCGCCATTCTGAGCTGTTTGGTCAACTTGATGGGCTCGGAGAAGTGTCAAGGTGTAAGATTGATCAACCTGGAAATTATAGTCAAAACAAACACTAGAGAAGCGATGGCCGTTCGATGATACGTTAATGACCCTGGAACCTTTGACTTGAGAAATTTGCTGAGGATAGAATTCGTAAATATGAAGTGCCCCAAGAAGTTGGTTGCAAATTGTTCTCAAAACCATCTTGAAAGAGCTGAAACGGGACAGCCATTATGCCATCGTTGTTGACAACGACATCGATTTAAGCAACATCACCCAAGCATCAACCTCATCGGCTGTCGCTCTAACACCTATCAGAAAATCTAGCTTTAGAGTCAGTGCTTTGACTAGAACCGCTGTAGAGTCGGTGATAGATCGTGCCGTCTCTTAAGTTCCCTCAGTGTTGCGTCCTGCAAGAATAAGCAGCGCGGGGAGCGCTCGGCCAATATCTGAGAAATTATGGTGTCAAGACTACCAGATGGCGCTCCTGTTATGAGGATTGGTTTGCCCTTGATTACGGAAGAATGATCGCGGGTGGTGTGTCTGCCAGCTGTTCCTTTAGTGTGAGTCATGGCTTATAGATATGCGTAATGAAGCTTCGAGGTTCCTGGTTGTCTGATTAACAAGGTTGGTGAAATGCGGTTGATTTGTTCAAAGTAGACTTTGGGCATTCCTCCCTTGTATCTTTGTATCTCTTACCAATGCTTGTTGGAGCCCGTGCTTGTTCAACTTCATCCACCCATGTCCTTTTGCAAGGAAGCCATATGTATTTCCCAGCACGTCCAACAAGTTTCGACCTTAACATGCGACAATAAATCGTGATGGGGAGAGTTAATGTAACACATCTCCGTTGCATGAAAAAATAAGCAAAGAGCTGGATTTGTAAGCTCTGGGCGGATCATGGAACTTAGACAACTGCAATGAGCCATGATTTCATCAACAGCGCCGAACCGACTCGCTTAGTGAAAGCATCAAGAAGATGCAGGGACTTTTTCCCTCACACTTTCACCTGAGTGATGAGTATGGACGATCTTCATGGACGATACGACAGTAGAATATGCCAGCATCTTGAAACTGCTGATAAATTCACCATCCCCCAAACCCAGACAGGGTAGCTGGACCAATCAGAAGTTCTATTCCTGAAACGGTGTAGCTGCGTTACTTTCGACACTATTGGCTTGGCGACAGCTCCTTTCGAGACACAACCAAACGACTCTGTTTAGTCTTTGTGATACACGTCGGCGATATCGAGGTTCAAGTCCGTTAGGATCGACATTGGCGACAAATCTGTTACGCATAAGCATTCATTACTGGCAAATACTGACGATGAGACTACGAAGAGCTTGTTGACACTTTGTAGGGAGTGATGAAGAGCTCAAGATAACTATTTGCATTTATAAGTCTCCGAATTTCATTATCATTACTCCCCCCGATAAACACCTCATAGTAATGATTTTTCCATGAGCTGTCCAGCACATCGGCTACTGCCGGTAACCAGAGTAGTTTGTCGGCCGTCCAACTAGTCCGGTTCGAGCCTTTATCAGATTTATTAAAACTAGATAGAGTAGAAGGTAAATAACCTGTTCAATTCGTAATCTCCACACAACTCATCGTGACTATCCACGTTGTGCCTTTTATCAACGCTGCTGCTATATGTAGCAGGACATACGGGTGTGGGGTGAATAATCATGAGCAGGGTACCCAATTCTACTTTCGAAAGTTAGTTTCTGGTACGAGAAGACATGGAGTTTTCATGTCTCGTTAAATCTTTCCGGAGATGAGGCCTTATAACTCGATATGTCCTCCGAGTAACAACACTTGTCAGGCTATACCACAATACATCATGAACATTCCTTTCCAGTCGGCGTTACTGTTGTCTGCTTTACGAAAGATAGCTGGTCTATAATAAGAGAAATAAGTATATGCGTAGAGCCTTTATTGGGTGTTCAAGTTGACCTAAGCCGCATTTCGGTCTGGATCCTGTAATCTAGCAAGTTCTAATAGTAAACGATAAGTATAGATCGCCATGTCCACCTCCCTGACAGCCTTGCCCATCCACTCCTTACCTCGATTTGCAATGTCTTCCGCTAACTTCTGCCCCCTGTCGCTGGAAGTCAAATAAGTGACCAGTTCCGGAAGCTCTTTCAGGCTTTGGCTAACAGGGATGTAATGCACCCAGGGCATCAACCTCTCATCGTGCCACTCTCGAAGAAGAGCTTGTTTTAGCGGAAGCGAATTTGAGGCCAAAAGCTTGTAATATCGTCCGCTTATGCCGTTCCCGTCAAGGTCGAAGGCGAGTTTGGAGCCGAGAGCTTTATCCTTATCAGCCCAGGATTTGACGTCGAAATGCGTGCTTTGGTCTCGGCAGAATTTCCTGTCGCATTGAAAGACTCGGGTGAACCCAACGTCGAATAGCCTGCCGTTTAGAAACCCTGATCTTACTGCACTGACTGCATCATTCACTTTTCGTAGATATGAATGTCGCTGCTTTGCTAGATTCTGACCCAACTCCACGAATCTTTGCCGTTGGTAGTCTCGCCATCGACCATCCTGCGTGTAGCCTCCAGTTGTTGAACCTCTCCAGTATAGGTTGTTCTTCTTTTCTGACCACCGCATATCGCGACTTCCGTCATATTGGAATTCCTCTTCGATGTAGGCTGGACTGGGAAATAGAATGTCACCCATTGTCGAAAATGCCCCGGTTGACAACACTGGTACCAAGCCTTGGATTAGGCGAAATGTCTTCGGGCTTATGAATGCGCCATACAAGTCTTTGTATTCCGGGTGGTGGCATAAGTCTGATTCCGATACTTGGTTCTTGACAAACGGCATGCCAGATGTCTTAATTTCACGCTGTGAGTCCCGGACGACTGGTTGAGGCATCGGACAGGACCCTGTCAAGACATCCCAAGTGGGACTTTGCGACATGTCGATGAGCCCAAAATCCTTATCTCCATTGCTGTTCGGTTGTTGAAGCATAACTCTGGGTTCATCAAAATGATTAATGAGAAGCTTCACATCGGGAAGAACTCCTGGAAGGTTCCCTAAAAGCCTATTGAAGAGAAGACTGTAGTGTCTATCGAAGGAACGATACAAGTGTCTGCACTTCGTCTCTGATGTTTTACCAAAGAAATCGCAAAGCCAGACTTCACTGCCTGGGGCTTCATGCAGCTGGTTCATGTTGCCAAGCAACTCTTTGCCACTAAGCTTCAGAAAAGGAGTTATCGAGTTGTGGATTGCGTCAAAGTCATCGATTATGGGCGACTGGTTGTCTCGGGCGAAACGGAACCAGCCTTCGAAACCAGGTGGAGGATCGATGTCGTATCTTCGCTTATATTCGTTGACAGCAGCCTCATAAGTCTGTGACTGATTTCTCAATAAGGTCTCGAAGTCTTCACTTGCTTGTCGAGCAAGCATCTCGACGGGATGTGGTTGGGCATCGTTGAACGTGTTTAGCGCTGCATTGTGGGCCTCACGGATCATGTACTCGTTAATCATAAAAGGACATATAGACGCCGATAGAAAGAGCCAGAGAATTGCTTTCCCTTTGGCTTGCTTGGGTATCAATTGTGTAGTTTGAAAAAGGGCGAGTGTTGAGACCAAAATGTGGGAGATAGCTTGGAGTTGAGAAGATTGTGAAAAAGGATCTCTGGTACAAGAATGAGCGAAGGTCCCAACGGTTGGGGCCATAGACCAGGATGTTTGGTTTGAAGCTCGTATGATGAAGAACCATGCGGCAGCCTTGAACGATCCTGACAATAGTGCAGTCATAATGTCGCTAGTCGGTGGTCCGAGAATAAGAATCTGTGCAGTAATAGCGACGACAAGCAGGCCTGAAATACGGAAGGAAATGTCCTCGATACATGTTTCGATGTCTATAGAGGAGATTTGTAATCTGAGTCCTGGAGTGAGAAGAGTGTAGACAGGAAGCAGAGCGACGACTAAGATAATTGACACAAGAGATCCGATGAGGTCGCCGTTCGATAAGGATACGACTGTAGGAATCACCGCCAGGGTAGCGCCCCAGGTCGTATTTAAAAAAGGAGAGGGTGATTGGGGATCGGAATATGATGTGTGAGATACAAAGTATGCTCGCACAGAGAGTAGTAGTGGTATCAGAGCTGGCTATAACAGGTTTAGCAAAGATACATCTTGCAGCTGTAACAGGAGAACCTACATAGAAACCAACAGTGTTACTCTCAGCTCTATAAAATGCGGCCACCGTGATACCAACGGCAACAAGCCATTGAGACGTCACTGACTGATGCTGTGGCTTCGACTGCTTCAGAAGTCCTAATGATGGTTCAGGGCGTGAAAAGGACGATGGACAGTATTTAAAAATGAAAGGAATGATAGCCCAGCAGACAATCTCAGAGCTCAG
This sequence comes from Fusarium nelsonii, assembly GCA_014898925.1. Lineage (NCBI taxonomy): Eukaryota > Fungi > Ascomycota > Sordariomycetes > Hypocreales > Nectriaceae > Fusarium > Fusarium nelsonii. The sequence goes on along the minus strand of JAAVUC010000103.1, from coordinate 1,455 downwards.
CTCTAATCGTCTTGGTGAATAATATTGGTTAAGAGTCGTGAAAAGTATTGCTCCAGCTGTAGAACCCACTACGGGGTCGAGATGCTTAAGATGTGACATCACGCTTCAAACGAGGGTTATCGGGAAAGTACCGCACTGCCATGGGTACAGGCAGGGTAAGGCGAAGCTGAGAGGTCAAGTACAGCTGAGTAAAGCAGAGCCTCTAATATCACCTAAACCAGCGATAAACAGACATAACTACCACATGCTAAGAAAAAGGGCGCAAAGGGGAAAACGAAAAGGGATACTGTTCTTTTGTTATGGAGAACTAGTCCCATGAGCCAAGCAACCTTGGCATGCAGGAGAATATCATCGTGCTTGGCATGTGGCCGGGGTTACTCTAAAGGATTCGAAACTAGCATCCTTTCTACATTGATTCGACTATTTTAATGGGCCTTTTTGTGATGATACGAACATTGGCTGTTGGCTCATCGTCCTTGGGGCTATGCTCTGATGATCTGAGGGACCAACGCGCTGTTGGACCAACATGTTTTGTTTGAGACCCGTATTAACATGATTGAAGGTGTCGCTATTGGTAGTTTTATTACTGCGCCGTCCAAATCGCTTACGACGACTGTGTTTAATGTGATCCTTGCCGACACCTCGGCTTATTTACGACCCCGTATCCTCATCAGACTGTTTTTTGAGCCTCTTGGCCCTATGGACAAATCTCATAACTGCATTCACTGACTTCTTTTGAGCTTATTCTCAGCTCCAGATCCCCGTCCCCGGACTCAAGGCATCATCATCTCATTAAACATGGAGCTAAAGTGCAGATCTGGAAGATGATGTTCCACTATCATAATACGTTATGTCACTGGATGAGGTTTAGTTCGGGGCTGTGTCGACCCACGTTCCATGTTTTATTGGCTTGGCCGCAAACCTGGTCATTAGATTTGTCTCGGAACGGGGACGCTCTTGGCGATGGTCATAGCATCAGGGGTAAGAAAAACTCATTTGTGGATGAGATTGTATGGTTAAAGTAGGCGAAGCGTAATTTATAGTATATTTAAAGCTACAGTGAGAAATACAATAGAATGAGTAAAGTATATATAGATTATATAGTATAAGTATATTTACCTTAGGTCTAAAACAAATAGCTTATTGTGAGAGTATAATAATATATTAATTAGGTTAACTTGCTGCTGATACCGCCCAGCTGGCGAGGCTGCTAGTCTAGCTAATTTACCCGAGGTTGTAGAGGGACTTTCACTTAACTCTTCAGGTCGTAACACTTGGCCAGTCCGGAATAACCCCTCCCGAGGACCTAAAACCGATCGCGGGGAGTGACGGTTGGGGTTCCAAATAAGTAAACTAGGCCGTACTGGTTTATGTTTGCAGAGACATAGGGCGTAGATGCTAAGTAGAGCGAAGTGTTATATTTCTTAATAGTGAATAGAGCGGGTTAGGCGTATT
>JAAVUC010000102.1:0-56050 GCA_014898925.1 Fusarium nelsonii | reverse complement strand
CCCCCCCCCCCCCGTCGTATCGTTGCTAACGACCGAACCGATGCTCAGTATCCTACCTCCGCCTTTAATAAGTGGGACAGGTATTTGGGGAAGCCTGTCGTTCACCTTGCCGGTGCCTCACAAAACATGCCATCGAACCAGACAATAGTGAGAATGGAGAATACAGATCAGTCCATGGATGATGCTACGGTTCTCAAGCGTGAGAAGTTCACAGTTAAGACTTTATCTCAAAGCACAGCCCGTCAGTAACACCCACCGCCACTGCATCCCACTAAACCCCGCCTTACTCCCAGGCGCTGACGTTCCCTTGCTATGTTAGATTACTCTGGAGAGTTCTCACATTGGAACTTCTCCCACAAGGTCCGTCAAAAAGTTGGACATTGTTTGGATGCTGTCGAGTCATCAATTGATAGCCAAGATGGTTCACACTTGCCTTCGCCCACGGCCAAGTATGTCGAGTACTGGCGGGCCACGCAGCTTCAAGGATCTAGCTCTCGTGTACGCGATGTCATCAACATCCTGCCTCCCAAGAGTATAGCCAACTTCCTGGCACGGGTGTACTTTCAGTTTGCCCAGACGAATTCTTTCTTTGTTCAGGAGCCATGGCTGTACGAGAAACTGGAACTGTTATACGAGCAGCCTGAGACAGTAACTGCCGCTTCCACAGCTTGGGTCTGTTCCGTTATCCTGGTGTTGGCTATTGGTACTCAATTCGCGCACATGGGCTCCGGTGAGTTGGCGGTCACGACGACAGGTGACGATGAGGATGATGCCATGGAAAAAGAAGCCGGGACAATCTTCTATCAAACGGCAAGCACTCTCATAGCAGACGTAATTACCATGGCGTCGCTCGAAAGTGTGCAGGCTTGTCTGCTTCTGGCTCACTACACACTGCCTCTCGATACACATGGATTGGCCTATACCTACCTGGGTATGGCTATTAAGATGGCCATCCAGAACGGAATGCACCGAAAGCCACGGGGCGTTGATCTGGACCCTTGGACAATTGAAACCCGGAACAGACTATGGTGGACGGCATTCACCGTCGAAAGGTATGCTTTTGATTGAAGCGTGAAAGACACGACAATACTAAGATGTGACAGGCGTGTGAGTGTGCTGCACGGCAGACCAGCTTCCATCACTGCCATGGAGATGGATACAGAGTTTCCAAAGGACCTGCCTGAGTTTCGGCAGGAGGGTCAACCATCTCACTATGAAAGCATGATGGCCATGATACACCTTATAGGTAACCTTGGAGATATCGCTACAGCCTTGTATGTATGGCAAGTCATTTTATCCTGTCACAGTGAGATTAACTTCTGTTATAGAACCTTTCTCAAAAAGTGTCCTAAACATCTACAAGCGACCTACTTCGATAGGATATTACTGATACGCGACAAGCTTCTCACGTGGTGGTCTTCACTTCCAGAGGATGTACAAACACCGTGTGAATCATCGCCGCTCTTTCGAGCAAACATACATCTCAAGCTTAATTACCACCTCGTACAAATCTTCACAGGAAGGCCATTTATCTTCATTGAGTCAAGTCGCAGCTCCCTGTCAGAAGCAAAGGGCAACGATGCGCCACGGCAAAGCCGACGGGCTATCCTCGTCTCAGGCGCCCTTGAGGCAGCATTCGATACGATAAACTTACTAGAACTTACTCATGAGACTACCGGTCTTGCACGGGCAAGCTACACTGAATTTAGCTCATGTCGCGCTGCACTTTTACTACTTCTTGCTCACAGCCTCAATCAAACTACCGAGCGATTACGAATGGCTATGCGACAAGGCATGAGATTCATAAGAGCAATGTCTGTTGGAAGCAACATGTCGAATAAATCTGAAGCATCGTTGATTGAAATGATCGAAATGGCTGTCCGTCGGCTTCATTCACGGAAAAGTGTCTCTTCGGTGGAGAAAGAATCTGATAAGCAGAAACTTCAAAGTAGCTATGATCGTTTCAAGGAGTGGACTACGTTGTGCGTGGGAGCTAGTGGCTTCGCTACAGATTCTCCTCCTGTGTCGAATGCATCAGCGACTAATGATATGCCGTCTGATGTGACATTTGCTGAGATGGCATCCGAGTGGCAGAATGTGGGAGATACAATGTCGGATTTAATGAATTGGACAAAGCAGATGGAGAGCGATATGGAGACGGCTGTTTCTGGTGATATTTTCTCCGATAGTCAAGTTGATTTGGCAGGCACGGCCACTTCTGAGATTAGTTGGGAAGATGTTGGATGGCATGGAGGTGCATAAATCTATATTTTAATTAATCACAGGGAGTATTCATAACCATGGCCTTTCATGCAGACTGATCCTACGTGATGATTTCGCATGCCTCCAGCTGTTGAGAATACAATAACTAATAGCGAACGATACAGGTGCAAAGAGCTCAAAGAAGGAAATTGGACTCCTGAGCCAAGGCTTGGGGGCGGCCGTTGAGTCCAGGCTTAACATTAGATAGTCTAAACCGGCAGTGTATTACGCTCGTTCTCAACCCAGTAAAGGTGAAGAGGTTGATCGCCCGATTGGTAAAAGTAATCTCCCTTCTCCTCAGATAAACTTCCGAGAACCGGACCGGAGGTTATCAGTTCCAATTCTGGTATCGATAAGCTCAGGAGCCAAGCAATGTATCGCACCGGGCCGGACACTTTGCTCAACGGCGCGGGGAAAGCTAAGTACACGGCGGGAGGGCAAGGTTACATTGAACTTTTGACGGCTTCATCTTGGCTGATGCTTTTCCGATGCGGGGAACCACTGGACACGATACTGGATTTAAAAATGCCGCAGGCGTGCATTTTGAGTGACTGAGTTGCTATTTGATATATATCTTCTTGTCAATGAGCATACTTGATTTGATTCGTACTATCAAGCACCCTGCATCAACCCACCAACCAATCTTTACCGCCATCCTCCAATTAAACCCTGACATCTTTGGTATTACTTCCTTTCTTACCGCTTCGCCATGTCCACCAATAAGAACGTTGTTTTTGACGTCGTCGGCACGCTCGTCAGCTTCGATCATCTTTATGAAGCTATCGAGGAGCGTCTTGGCGAGAAGCTCCGCGCCCGGGGCATTCAGCCCAAGCTTCTTGGCTGCTGTTGGCAGGAGATGGCTGAGAGAGAATACACATACCTCTCTCTAGCCGGTCGTTATGCCATTTTCTTCAATGTCTTCAAGCCCCTGTTCTTCCGCTGCTTGCACTACGCCGGCATTGAGAAGCCCCATGAATTTGCAACAGCCGAGGATGTTGACTACCTGATCAACGAGTGGAAAAACTTGAGGTTGAGAGAGGGCGCTGCTGAGTGTGTCTCTAAACTCCGTGATGCTGGCTTCACTGTCTGGTGCTTCACTGCTGGTGATATTTCTCGTGTCGGCGGATACTTGTCAAAAGGTGGAATTGATATGCCTGCCGAGAACCTACTATCGTGCGACACAGCGGGAGTGGCAAAGCCCATTCTCGAAGCTTATGCACCCGTTTTCAAGAAGCTTTCAGCAGATGGTGGCAAGCCTTGGTTCGCAGCTGCTCATCTCTGGGACTCCTCAGCGGCTCAGACTGTTGGGTAAGTCTCCATCTTTCGAGCTGTTTTCAATTGCTATACTAACCATTATACAGATTCAACACAGCTTATTGTACTGCGCTGGAAGGTGAGGAGTTGCCCGAAATCTTTGGCAAGATGAACGTGGTTGAAGATACACTGCCCGCTATAGCAGATGGGATTATTGCGGCTGTTAAGCAATAAGACGCGGAATCATGTATAATGAAATAACATTTGTAATAATTGATACGTCTTCAAAGACATTTTGGCCGCTGAATCAACGTTTCTTCTGTAAAGGGTGAAGATATTACTACATGTGAGCCCATGTAGGCTCATGCGGTACTTTTGTTCCACTTTGGATGCTTCCAATATATACAGTGCCTAGCATTTCATCCGCATAACCCTCGTCCATCTTTTATCTACGTCACAAATCAAACTTGACACCCAATCACCTATCAATGAAGTTACTTCTTGAGGCTTGTCAGCTTTGCCCTTCAGTCTAATCGCAGGCAGAGCCACTCGGATATATGACAAATGATCAGCATCTCTAAAGTTGCGGTTACATAAGCTGAGCTCACAGTCGACAATATAATCCTCCATCTGCTTGGCATTATAACTGAATTTATCCTAGTTCATGGTCTAACCTCAGCAATATTTACAGCCACGAAAGAATAATGTCTTACTTTAGGCCTGTGACATGCATCAATATCACAGTTTGAGGCTGATGTATCGCGCGTCACTTAAATCTAAGCATGATTCTGAGATGCATTACATGGCAGATGGCCTCGCGTTTCTGAAAGCGACGGCGAGTGGCGATGGGTTGACTATCATAGAGACTTGGCACCGCATGGCTGCGGGACAGGGTTCCATTCTTTGCTATAAAAGAGCTTAGAAATTCCCATCAGATTCCACTCTAAGCTGCTTACCATTAAGCTAATCATTTATCACTTCAGCATGCGTATCGGCGTCATTCAAACTCTTTTCCTCAACCTTGGTCTCAGCCTGAGTCTTGACACTCTTTCATCTCGCACTGGGCCGGAAGTTGGTCTTTTTAATAACCCGCAGCCCAAACCTTTTCTTCAAATCGACCTCGCGGTGGGCCGTGAAACAAATGTCACCGCCCCGGATTCTCGCTGGGGCGCAGCTCCAAATGTTCCAGGCGGGAAGGTCTCGGGTGCTGTTGAGGCTGATATCCTTCCTCTCGGATACTCCTGGGAAAGGTATGTCAAGAATGAGCAAGGAGAGAACAGCGTAGGTTATATTTCTTGCCAGTGGTAACTATATTCTGACTTGGCTGTAGTTCTACAACAATCGTTACATCCTCAAGACGGCAAACAACGAAACCATCACTCTTGAGGTCGATGTGATTGTCAACTATCGTAATAATGCACATCACAGCTTTGGGTTTGGGCAAGTAGTTCATCCAGGCCTTGAATAATTACCCATATAGTAAGCTAACAGACGACAGTAAATTCATGACCAATGTCCCGCGTCTTCTACATCTCAACTATAACATGTATCTTGTCGAGGTTACAGGAGACTTCGAAACAGGCAAAGGGGCAGGTCAAATCTTTGCACTCAAGTCCGGGGGACGAAGGGACGGTGAGCCTATCAAGGCACTTCTTCCTTCTGGTGGTGATTGATTGTCAAGTTTTGTGAAAGGAAAGAAGGACTTGAATCCAGTGGAACTCCTTTCCTAACGTACACATTCTCTATGCCTACTCGCAATCGCAATATGTTCACCCAACAATAATTTAATGGTCATAAATCATCAAATTTTTATCTGTCTACTCTATAGCCATGCCGTAAGTTTCTCTTTTAAGCGCTCAATTTTTGCTTCAACGTCGACGCGATAACAGCCGCTCCCACACCACTACCTGGTGAGAGCATGAACTCAACATTATCCTTTCTTGATTCTGGAGCAGAATCTGAAGCAAGAATCTCGCCAACAGCCTTTGACAACTCTAGCTGGAAGTGAGGATGCTTCTCGAACAACGAACCCTCGACGCCAACATGGCATCGTTGTAGGTCACGTTTCTGGCAGATGGCTGCCACACCAGTAGCCGACAAACGAGCCGCGCGGGTAGTGATGAGCTTGGCGACAGCTTTCATGAACTGAAGCTCGGATTGAGTTGGGGATATGCCGAGGCTTGACACGCAAATATCGTAGGCTTGACGTAAACCTTCTGACGTGTCCCTATATAATTATCAGTGTAAGTCCTTATGACGAATTGACGGTTGTGGCGACTTACTCTTCAATGGCAGAAAGGAAAGAAGAGTCGAGACAATAAGGATCTTGCAATCTTTCAGTACTCTGTCCATCCAAGAATGTCTGTGGATCTCGCTGATGAATTTCCAGGATGACCCGACGGAACAGCTCGCCGAGATAAAGCCCCGCAACCATCTTCTCAAAAGCTTGCTGTCCCTTTCTTGGAGACGCCTCATCAATGGCAATATCGTACGATGTCAAAGGCAACACAACGTGCTCGTTGTCAAAAGCGCCCCATTCGCAGTTGATAGCCATAAAGCCTTCTCCATTCAGATTGTCGTTTGCCAGCTTCGGGATGGCTTCGATCTTCTCGAAGTAGGCGCCGTTGCATCCCGTTCCAAAAACACAGCCAATGGCCGTTTCAGAGTTGAGGTAAGCTGAGGCCATCATCGTAGCGGTGGTGTCGTTTGTCACAACACAGACCTTCAGTGGAAGTTTCTATGGTGCCGTCAGTCGTCTGATCGTGATATGACTTGTTGAATACTGACCTTCCTGGCAATAGCTCGTCTCAACGACCCAGCAGCATCTTGACCTTCACTGTCGGCAATGTTGAACCCCTTCGTCCATCTCTGCAGAATGCCTTCATCTATCGTCCTTTGAGTTGTCGGGAACGAAAAGATAAAGCTCAGATCGATCTCAGTGCTCAAGTCGAAATCTGCAGAGTGAAGGAAAGATTCAAGACATCCCGCAACGAAGTCCCAGAGTTCATCAGGTTTTGCAGTTTTGAGCTTGTCCGGAAGCTTGTGTGATTCTTGGCTGATCTCAAATCCGCACTTTTCGTTGGTGAGTTTGATGCAGTACACACGTAGGTTTGTGCCACCCATATCGAGCACAAGATATTTTCCTGTTTCATTGCCGTCTGGATAATTCATTACCCAGGTCGGGTTCATCGGTATAGTTCCTCCTCTAACACTAAGGCCTACAGTCTCTGTTAGCACTCCCACCTTTTTTTTTTTCCGAGCTGGGGAAATAATACCTTTTTCCAATTCTTGAACAAATTGGTCAGTGACATCTTTGAGCTTTGCTGTGTCAATCTTGAAGTCTCGTTCGAGCTCGTCGAGGTAAGCTTTGAAGTCTGCCATTGTTTCACTCAGTGCTGTGTATATGATTACTCTTGTCTAGGAGTTGAGACTCTCAAGATGCCTGAAGCACAGAGTAGATATACATCCCCAAAAAAAACAACAACAATTGCATCACTCGATCGAAGCCCCGTAATCGGACCGGAGGATTTCTGCCAGGACATTTGACAACTGTGATACTACGATGACGTAAGGTCCACTTCAAGAATTTCACAAGACCCTCTCTTATCCTCAACATTTGTGCTTCAGCCTCATGTAACTTGTTTTTTTTTTTTTTTTTTGCTTACCATGTATGTATTCTTTGCCCTTCTCTCATAGGTTTCCGGTTCTCATTTCCAGTGTCAAAGCTCCGGAATGAATGCTCCGGCCGAAAAGGTCCGGGTGTCAGGATTGGCTAGGTCACCAAGCCATCATTCTCGTACAAATGTCACGCCAAGACGCATTTTGCTCCCCTGCAACATGGCGCTTGACTCGCGAGATGTGGATTTGTTACAGGCCTCTTATCGGTCTTATCGAGCTTATCATTCTTATCATCATCATCATCATCATCATCATGAGCCCTTGCGCTGTCGATTTTTAGAACCTTTCGACGTCATTGTAATTGCCACGTCGTCCGGTTTTGTTCATTGGCAATCAGAGTATTTATTCGCAATGATTAGTACCTACTTAATTGGTATTGCCTGGCTCACTTTCAGTGTCGGGATTGAATAACAATGCGCTACAAATTTGTATTCATGTCATGACGCGCTGGACATGAACTGCAATGCTCATTCACGAGAAATCGTCTGCTTTGACATACGATTGTTTGGATATCGTGTCGCCTTTACAAGCTCAACATATGAGAACATATAAACATTTACTAAATATAACAATTACTGACCAATTAACTGCCATTCTTGCCCTTCAAAGACTCATTGTGGTACCTACATTGTTACATAAATAATTCCTTGCACTAGATTGCATTCCCCACTTCGCTACAACTCCCATCTCAAAATCTTGTTCACTTTTACGTCGTTATCTGCTCCACCATGTACCATAAAATCGGGCAACAACCTTTCCTGGACCCCTTTTATCGATGAATGCTTCCAGCTCGTTGACGCGCAACCCCATGCTGGCTCTCGCTATGCCTTCTCTCAACACCCCAATCCTCCTCTTTCGAATGCTCTGGAAGTGCAGGCTGTCCACCCAGACTGGCCAGCACCGCTTTGTTGGTCGCCGTGAAATCATCAAGAATCTGGAGTTCTTGGAGAGAAAACCAGCGAGGCACAATGAGTATACGCAACGGAATGAGCAGGATGATCAAGACAGGGAACCCAATGGCTGCGAGAGTATGCGAAACAGCAACGCAGGCGAGAACACCGACGAGCTGAAGACAGATGAATAGGACAATCTTCCGTCGTCGGACACGAAGAAGTGGTTCGTCACGTTGGATGAAGCGCTTCTCGGATTGGAGATAGATGAACTTTTTGAGGATACCATTGGATTCGATCGAACCCCACTAAGAATGGACGTCAGTAAATATTTGATAGGCTGTAGTAGTGGTGTAGGCTCTAGGATGTTGAACAAAAATACTTACACCAACGACAAAGAAAACGCCAGCAAAAACGGCAGCTGGCATCGTGTGCAAAACCACCAGGAGAGGACCAGTCATTGTTCCAACCAGCCCCAAACCCATGAGAAAGTGCGAAACACGTTGCTCAACTACAGCTGTGGCTCGTACAATGGGTCGACATATCTCTGTATCCTCGCCCTCGGATGTTGGAATGATCTTGAGGTCGGTTTCGTAAATTGTAAGAGAGTCTGTGTGGACAGGTGCCTGAATTATCATCAGTCAGACCGAAGACACCATAACGCGACGAGGGAACAAAAAACTCTGTACTTACCTGCGGTACAAGACCGTTGGGCATAGGAAGTCCAAGAATGCCCGAGACAAAGGTTGTACAGCCGAGCAGGAAGAAGTCCCAATGAAAGCCACCAGGCTTCTTGAGTGGATACTGACGAGCCTGAGCTGTGATACTGCTGACATTCTGTCCCGATGATTAGCCTCGAATCTCTTCGTGTAGGGACAACGATGGTGGTATCAGGCCGACATACATGGTCATAATAGAATAGAAGCATGGTCATAAACCCAAATGGCATCGCCACAAAGATCCATTGGACGTCCAAGTTCCAGAAGTCAATAAGCCAGTCCCTGGGCTGTGTCGGATACAACGCTTTGGTAACAGGTACTCGTTTGATGTGTGTCGCCTTGAGCGTACCCGGGAAGTGGGAGAATCCGACCCAAAAGAGAGTCCCAAACTTTCGGCTATGTTATCAAATCATTCTATTAGGTAAATGAATATTACAACTTACCACATAGGAATAATCAGCCAGGATCGTACGGACTCCTGCTTTCCAGACGGTACTTGACCCTAGCTTCTCAAGACCATATACTGTACCAAAGTATAGAATGGCGATGATACAGGCCAGATAACCCGCAGCAGAGCCCTCTTGATCGAATTCATTAACCAATTCCTCCACGCCCTTAACTGAAGGCTTATCAGCATCAAATACCACTTGCCTTCAATGCTTCAACTTACTGATATAGATGATCCCGACATACATGCCAAAAGACTCACTCGAGAAGTCTGTTACAAATCGCATGTAATCGCATGTGTTGAAGATAGCAACCAGCCAGTGGAAAATAGCAGCCCAGATACCAGTCCACGCCATGAATTGAGGATAGATCGAGACGTCATAGATTTTGATGATATCGTAGATGGTGAAATTGAATAAGGAGATAAGACCTGTTACACCAACAATGGTAAGAGGCTGGGTACTCAGTAGACTGAAGACAATGGCTGCGAGGGCTGAGGAGAAGAGTGCTTCATTGATGCCGAAAAATTCTCCTGTTCGGCGATACATGTCGAGAGTATAGGCAATGGCTGGGAGCAGACTAGAAAAACATCAGTGGCCATCCTTTGTCGCATGGGAAAGCGTCTTGCGAGACATACTTGACAAAGTACATGCGAATGGTACTGGCAACAACGCGGTAGGTGAAAGCATCAGTGATATCGCTCCAGTAATATGGCAGCCGACGCTTGACATCGTGATACATTCCTCTGCCAGGATGTAATACTCTCCATCTTCGCCACCCTTGCCGGTTATCGTAACTGTAGGATAGGTTTGTCTTCTCTTTCGTCAAAGCAGTATCACCAGATGAGTTGCCAGGCTCTATGTCGTTGGGTTCCATGCCGTTGGACATGTCGACCGATGACAAGTGTAAAGACGACGAAGAGTATCAAGGGGGAAGCGTAAGGGGAAGCGTAGAGAGAAGAGGAAGGATAGACAGCTCGAAGCAGACCAAGGGAGAAGTAATAATTGATGTTTCAGTGCCTGAAAATGGAGACTAGTTCAGAGTCACTAATGGCGTCGGTCTCCTTTATGCTTATCTTAGGACCTGTTCAGTCGGATTCTCTTATAGTTGACACTGGTAGTAGTCTACAGTAGCACTCGGGTGTGGCGCCGGTTCACAATGGTGGATCCATGACAACACAATTGGGCAGAAGCTGGGGAGCGATCGGATCTAGTCAAGGTTTTCTGCCCGGGCAGAAATCTGCCTGCAGCCCAGGGTGAATTTATTTCCCAAAATTCGCAAAATGGATACTCCCAGCTATGTGATATATAGAAATTCATGAATCGTCGTCAAGCCGCCCAGTAATCAAAATTCCTCCTCCAATATTTTCTTCAGATTGTTAGTGTCAGCTGAAACCAGTCTAGTCAATCGTATCTCTGCCTGCGCCAGCGCAGGCCAATTCCGATACCAGCCAAGATTGCATCGACATCAGTAAATACAATCCAAGCACCTGGTGGCGAAGTAAGTTGGCTGCAGTGCTCGCTATGCCTTTCTGCTTAGTTGTTGTGGTTGTCTCGTAGAAAAGTCTGTTTATAACATGATTAATACAATGCCGCCTACGTTTCCAGAAGCAACATGCCATTCTGATGAGAAGCCCAAGATAAGTTGTATATCCCACGTTCGTCGCCCCGGTCGTGGCTCCACCCAAAGCGGCTCTTGATATCCTCTTTGAGTAATAGCATCTGGATATTAAATTCGGCCTGGCACCGAACGTAGTCGACACCAGGTTTTCTGTCCTCGGCGTGAAAAGGCATGAAATCCATGATTGACAAGTTCAGTTGATCTGGTTTTCTTGGTAGAATGAGATCGCGGGAATTATTTGTGTAAAAAGAAAGAACTATATCAAGCACGGGATGTGAGATGGATGTGAGATGGACAGGGCAGTCATGTCTCGCTGTCAGATGGCCCCCACTTACTAATCACAGACAAAAAGATCCCTTCCGACCAATTAAATCACAAGATAAAGTTCCTTACGTCGATTCAGTGTCACGTAATTGTTACGACGCAACGGCTCGGAACCGACGCCCAGATGCGAACCGGGATGGGATACCTTGTGGTTTTTCGGATAAGTGCACCCGATGTATTGTATTCTAGAACTGTTGGTTCTTCTCGTGTCTCTGCCAGAGAACCTTCTTGATCCAGTGCTTCGGGTCATAAAAGATCCCCAGACTGGGATGTTTACGCTATCCACCACTATTCAGTACCGGCGCCTTGCTTTTTGCAAAAGCCGAAGATGCCAAGATGTTCGGTACAGCTTGCATCCCGTTCATGCAGCCGTTATTTGTATGTACAGCGAAAATCTTGACAGGGTTCGTTTTTGCATCCCCACAGTCGTGCCGTGTCTTGGTTGTTAAGAGACGCAAAGACCCTGAGCCTGCCTGAAATATTAATAAATTTCGTGTTACGAGTCTTACGTATTGTGGTCAGTACTCAAGCCATGAATAACCAATTGCAAGCCTCGGACTTATATGTAAAGTCCGCCAATCATTGCAGGGGAACGACAGATCCCTTACACCGTATGTACCGAAAGAGGCAAGGTCATCAAGTGCAGGCAGGCAAAATTGAAGTGTTAAGAAACCAGAAAATCTGCCCAAGCAGAAAATTCCGTCCTCATCGGTCTCTTCTTCTTACCGCGGCAGGAATTGTCAGGCAATATTAGCCGAAAGACCCAATATGGAGCATCTGCAAGAAACTTTAGATTCGTCAGACTTCTTCGCCAAGTTAACCGCCGCGCTAGAATCCTTTTCCCTCGATAAACTCGTTAATCCAACACTGAATCTCCAAGCTCTTATCCTGGAAGGGAATAGTGCTGATGGTGACAGCTCGGGCACTTTCGACACCAATGGGCATCTTCCCCTACAGTCAGGACACCTTCTAATCTCGGTACGTGCTTTGATTAACAACCACACAATGCGGTATCAATCAGGCATGAGCTCATGTTGAGGCGAAACTTATACTGACGAATCTTATCAAAGAACAAGATCCCTTTGCGCAGCAACACATGCACAATCGGAGTTGTCAGTCCGACGTCCCCATCGAGCAAAGCCTCCCTAGAGCATCGGAAATCGACCAATCGGAGGCAAAATGGGAGCCTAAAAAGTCCTCAGAACCAACAGACACGTAAGAGACAGGGCGGTTTGAGGCTGGGTGCGGTGAACTTGGATGCCTTGGTTGAAGATGATGGTACTGAAAACGATAGTCCGAGGCAAATGCAGATCGGACAAGAGAACTTTCCTAAAAGGGCCAAGGTTAAGCACGATGGCGTGTTTCATCCGAAGGAATCATCCCTAGGGAAGTTTGTTACGGGAGTTTGGGAGCAGATTCATTCTGGACTGATTCTCGAACCGCATGTTCTTACAGAGCAGGTTCAACTCACTACGACAGCTACTTCATCTGGTATCGGAAGTTCCGCGGACATTATATCGGCTTCTTCGGATGTGCAAAATCGGTCAGAGCAGACTTGGGAATCTTTCAGTCGAAGTAACCTCTTCTGTCGAAGAGTAACCCAAGCTAGCCGCACATGTCGCTCTATCGAAGTTATTGTGCAAGCACGATGGGTTGAATTGTTCGACTCATACGTTGAGTACCTCGCAAGCACAAATTCTGGTCTATCATCGACAAAGAGTCGGATGAGAGCTATAGCAGAAGCATGCACTGACTTTGGTTGGACCGAGAAAGAACTGCGGAACAAGATGGCCATTTGGCGAGGATACAAGGAGATCAAGGACGTCCTGGGGTGGGTGGCGTTGGTCTTCTCAGGAATGGGTCTTTATCGGCTGTGCAAATACCGCATCGATTTTGACAAGGAGAAGTTTTCGCGGGCGCGAGCTTTGCGGTTGAGGATGGAGGTGGCTGCCGATACTCTACATCATAACTGGCGACAGCTCCTGGCCATCGTGGGCGAGTCAACCGAGCCTCGTTTTGCTGGACATCCTCACGACTGGATGGTTCATCAAGACGGCTCAGACCCAGTCCCCCTTCGATCAACATACCTCAGGTATGACCCCAACTTTACCTTTGAACATCTTGACGAGTCAGTGATCGATACCTCGTGCTGGGGAATTGATGACCTTCGCTGGAATCCTCCATCAGCAACCATCTCCGTTCCAGGAACCAACATCTGCCATTTGTGCAGCCAAGTGCAATCCAATGAAGCCGCCGTCAACGCCTGCAAATGCTTCCCGAGCCTCTTTGGTGCTCCAAGGTTTCCGAGCGCAGTACAAGTCTTCCAGACCTCCAATGGTCGGAACAACGGCCTCCAAGCATTGGTTGCTTTCGAAAGAGGTGTCGCAATTGGCGAGTTCGTGGGATTAATCACCAAAGACATCGAAGACCAAGACGTCCTGGATAGCAAAGTCGGTGGAAGAAGATATCAGATCTGGCAAGGACGGCAGGGCAACTTTACCAGATTTGTGAACCATAGTTGCAAGCCAAATGCCCAGTTTGAAAGATTCATCTGGTTGGGTACACAGCACATTTTACTTGTGAGTAAGGGCATTGAGGCGGGGATGGAGATTACAGTTGATTACTCGGAGAGTTATTGGCGTGGCTTAGACAAGAAGTGTCTCTGTGGAGAATCTTGTTGTCGATATAACAAAGGTGATGATGGGAGATGAACTTGTACTGGAATTAAATACACGAAATCAGCTGACGATGTGTCGCTGTGACGTTGTCATCTGAGACATGCTTACTGCGGTACGACGCAACGACCAATTATAAGCGAGAATTCAGGGTTGACCAGGAGTGACAACTCGTCGATCGTGGACCCTCACTTTGACCCCATTTCACACCGATTTCGGACTTCCTGTCGTGCTGGAGCGAACACATCTTCGGAAATACCGGAGTAGTAAAATCGAAAATATTAAAATCCGGTTTCAGCATGATCAATGGAAAGATCCCGTTGGCGTCATACCTTTTTACACGCCTCAGACAAGCCGGCACACGGCGCATATACGGTGTACCCGGCGATTTCACCCTCAAAGCGCTCGATCACGTCCCAAGCTCGGGACTCAAGTTCGTCGGATGCTGCAATGAATTGAATGCGGGCTATGCGGCAGATGGCTACGCCCGAGCTCAACGTCACCGGCTCGGGTCTGGCCTCGGCGCATTAATGACCACTTATGGCGTGGGCGAACTCAGTGCAGCCAACGCAGTGGCTGGAAGCTATGCGGAGCATTTGCCTGTTGTTCACATCGTCGGAACACCTTCTCATAAATCTCGACAAGCTTCGACGACGGGCGTTGGTGGAAAGAGGCCACATCTGCATATTCATCATACGCTAGCTGATTCGAGGATTGGAGTGTTTCGTGAGGTTGCCAAGAAGTTCACAGTTGCACAGCTTGATCTCGCAAAGATCGAAGCTGAGGAGGTACCTTCCAGAGTCGACCATGTATTGACACAGGCGCTGCATCACAGTCGCCCAGTCTATATCGAGTTGCCATCGGATGTGATAGGTGCAGCGGTATCTTCTGACGCACTAGAAAATCCGATTGGTGAGCGACCAACTGCAAGTGATGGAGAAGCAGAGCACAAATCGGACATTCTCCTCCAAAAGATATACGCTGCCAAACAACCACTGATCCTAGTTGACCGAGGTGATGGCACTGAAACCATTAGGGCTGAAATCAACGACTTCGTAAAAAAGTCAGGAATGCCAACGTTGGCATTGCCATCAGGTGCCAGCATGATCGACAACTCGTTGCCCAACTATTTCGGTGTTTATTCCGGGTCTATTGGAACAGTGGACCTGACGTCTGCTGTAAAGTCAGCGGATCTAGTCTTGGCTTTTGGATGCCAGTTCTCTGACACACAAACCCTTGGTTGGGCTGTTTTGCCGGAACGAGACAACATGGTCCTCATCGGAAGAAACCAGATCGAGTACGAGGAAGCAGATGCCAAGGAGGTTTTGAGGAATATGAATGAACAGATCGACAGATCTAGCCTGCCGAAGCAGGTTACTTCATCATGGGGCGATTTCCGCGTTCTGCCTTTGCAAGAACGCGCGCCAGAGGCTCCTATCAACCAAGACGGATTCTACTCCTATCTAAACAATCACCTCAAAGAGAACGACACAATCCTGCTAGGGAACGCAACGCCCATCATAGGCGGTCGTGACTTCACCATTCCCGCCTCGTCTCAGCTAATTGCATCTGGAATGTGGTTCTCGATCGGACATATGCTTCCAGCAGCCATGGGCGTTTCTCAATCCAAAGCGGATCAAGGTTCAAATGGTCGCACGATACTTCTTGACGGCGATGGAAGTTTCCAGATGACTGCGCAAGAACTAAGCACTATTATTCACAAACGCGTCAACATGGTTGTTTTCATTGTTAACAACAGCGGTTATACATATGAGAGATACATTCATGGTATGGAAGAGGAGTATAACGATGTCGCACCTTGGAACTACAGTCTTGCACCTCAGCTCTTTGGCCAGGCGCCAGATGGGTATCCAATTCAGTCTTGTCGTGTGAAGACTTGGGAAGAGTTGGATGCTGTTCTTAATTCGCAAGGGTTTATAACTGGAAAAGGATTGACGTTGGTGGACGTTGTCATGGATAGGTATGATATATCCAAAAAGGCAAAGATGCTGTTTGAGCTTGCCAACAAGCAGCTATGAGAATGATCTAGACACTGAAGAATACATCTCATCACCTAACGGCGATAGTTAAATCCTAGTTTTGACCTCACAGAATCTTATCCAATGTTATCAACGTTCGAGTTATGTCAAAGATGAAGCTTCTTTTGTTTGCTTGCTTCCGTGTTTTCCTTTATACATTTAGTCCACTTATTTTCACAGTCCAGCCATTACCAATACCTCCACAACTGTTCCTCATCGTTTTTATATTTCTAGGACTGAACTTGTTTCACGATTACCTCCTCCAAAGTAGAAATCACTGTTTCAATCTCCTCACCTAGACATGATTAGCGTTATAACTATCAGATGCTTCAGGACGTACGAGTATTATAATGTGCCATGCTCACTCGCACAACACCATCGGTGGCATCCAAATCGAGAACCTCCTTGACCAGTCGATGGGAGTAGAAGTGGCCGTGTTTCAGACCGATATTCGAGTTTGCTTCGATAGCAGCCACTATACTTCGAGAATTCCACCCTTCGACCGTGAAACTCACGATAGGTACTCGGCTTTCGGGATCGGTTTTGGGTTCGCCAAAGATAGTGACATCCTCTCGTTTTGATAAGTAGTCGAGTAGCATCTTCTGGATCTCCTCCTCCTGCTTGATACTGTCTTCCCAGCCGTGCTCGAATAAGTGGTCCACCACGGTGGAGATACTCGCTATCAGCTCGTAACTCCCAGCAGCAAATCCAGCCTTATCTGCTAGAGTTTCAGCCGCGTTGAAGTAGTGGCCTAGAGGGCGGAGTTGCTTCTGAGCTTCTCGGCTCCCATACAGCATAGAAATATGCGGCCCAAAGACCTTGTACCACGAAAGACAGTAAAAGTCGACTCCTAGATCCTTCACGTCGACGCCTCGGTGTGGAGCATACGCAACACCATCAACGCAGACAAAAAGGTTCGGATACTCGTGAGCAGCGGCCGTGATGGCTTTTACATCGTGAATCGAGCCAAGTAAATTCGTAGTGTGAGTAAAAGCGAGGAATCTTGTTCTGCCGGATAACAGTGGTCTGAGGCTATCCACTGTGAGTTTTGGATTGTTTCCTTGTCCTTCTGGATTCCAAAACCTTACGTATAGTCCCTGACGCTCAGCAAGGTCAAGCCAAGGTGCAATATTAGATTCGTGGTCGAGACTTGATACGATGATTTCGTCGCCTTCTGCGAATGTGAGACCCAGCGCGAGGTTGCGGAGAAGTTGAGTTGAAGAAGCGCCGTATACTGATTTCAAAATTAGTCTGCTTATCCTGAACGGTGTTATTTCTACTTTGTCCTACCAATCTCATCTGGCTGCGCATTGATGTATCGCGCACCCGCTTCATACCCTTTGTTAACCTTTTTCGCTGCTACCTGACTTGCGTCATACGAGCCGCCCATCTGAACATTTGACGTGATCAAATAGTCCCGTATGCTGAGAGTAGTCAGAATACAAGATAGACCCTGACCACTGCCTCCTGACTTACGAGTCGGCTGCAGCACCTAGAATTTGACTTCCGCCCGCATTGTCAAGAAACACCTGCTTTTGCTGCAGCGCGGGGAACTGAGCTCGCAGAGCCTTGATGTCATGGCTGGATTGAGACATCGCCAACTGAAATGTCAAGAGAAGTAGAACACAAGACAAATATAATTGTGCGATGTTCTCTCAAAGATATAAATGTTCTAATTGAATGGTTCCTCTCGATAAAAGGCCAGGTTGTATCAAGGTCTGTCAGGATTGAGAGCGGGGTAGGTGACAGGCTACACAGCCTGGTAGTTAGTTATGATGCAATTGTTCGCAGCGGATAAGGCAGGCGAAAAAGGCAGGTAACAGCAAGAGATTGCCATAGGAAAAAGTAAGTAGGTACTCTGTACTGGGATCGATAATTGACTACCCAAACACGAAACAGGGATCGGATGTTGGCCTATCATTTATTCATATTTAACCATCAATTTTAGAGCAAAATCGTCCAACAATGAAGCAGTAAGGAATGAATTTGGGGGCGCTACATCATCAACAGTCCGCCATAAGGCTCAGATTCATGGGTTGTTGATGTTGAAACGAATATTAGACATTTGCACCTGCCTAGCATAACTCGTAATCAATAATGATATAAACGTACCACGCGCGTTACTCGTGATGCAAGAGCGAACCAAAGCCTGAAACTCAATCATACATCTGGTGATGCAGAAACGATGCGCGCAGCAATCTCTTATTCATGTCAACTTCTCTGGTTCAGCATTCCACTGCCACCACTTCAATTAATGTCATTCTATGAGTCAGTCTTAACGAGAATTATGAGTGACATTTGTCTGCTCTTTCGCGATCCATAGTTCAGCGCTGATGCACGCCCTACATAGCTCAGAATGAATCCAATGTACACAGGCCGGCGATCGTCAAGTTAAATAGCCGTTTACCTGACGATTCAATCCTCTACAAACTACCAGCTCGGCTATACAAACTTCACACTCATCGTCAATACCCCAGCTCAACGACTCAAAATGTGTGTATGCACTCACCAATTCACGAAATGCAACCAGTGCAGTGACATACTCCTGGAAGAAAAGCCATGTGTAACCAGATGCAGGCTTAAGGATGAAGGGCGCTGTCCTGGAGACAAGGTTAACGAACTGCAAACTGTATATGAGGACCCAGAGAATTGCGCATCATGCATTAAGAAGGAAGAGGAGAGGAAAGAGAAGGAGAAGGAAGCTGGCAAATGATCCCAGTCTTGGCGGTCACATGCATGGAGAAGGTTAGGAACATCATGGACAATTGCTTCACTATAGGTGTTGAGGTAGTCTAACAAACTTCTCGCTTTCCAATATTGGTCTTAAACTGTGTTCTCCATTATAAACATCTCATCGCATCTCCAGAGCAGAAAATGTGATATCTAATCTCGTTTCTGGGTTAGTTTTTCTTACTGAACTTTTCGAATCTTTTATCAGAATATTGTCCGCCTACAATAGCTTGATCCTTGTTGAGTTGATGGTGTTACCACCTCTGCCTTTGATCGGACATGGGCAAGCTGAATACAGGGCTCTACGGCACGGGTGAACATACTTCCCTTTGAACGACTTAACACAATGGTCATCTGCCCAGTAGCGGCCTGTCCAATGTTACAAAGGAAGTACGTTTCCAAGTTCTCATCACACATCCACCAATATCTTGGTGCTATATAATGTCCCTCCTCTCTCACGATGGCGCCGTTCAAAGGGAACGTCTGAATATGCCTCCTCGAAAGGGCAGACGCCTGTGTAACCTCCCAAGAGGTATCGGACTAGGGTTTTCGAATCTGTTCGCACAAGGCTTCGTAATCAAGCCAAGATGTGTACTACCATCCGCACCGTTACCAAATGCTCAGTTTGCTGGTACGTCATAAATACGACGTACGGTGTAACTCAACCATGCGAAGAATACAAAGAGAAGGGCGTCTGCTCAGGTGTTCATCATCCGACCAAGACTGAGTACACAGGCAGTAAGAATTGTCCAGAGTGTATCAAGAAGGCTGGCAAATGAGGTGACATGCTTTGTTATGAATGTGTGATGGAGGCGAGTTGTCGAATGCGTTTCGCAGTGTGAAAGTTTGGGGATCGACCATGCTGAGTATTTGGAAATTGCAGTTATGTTTTTTATCGAGGCAAGCAGCTGTTAGGAAGATACATGTTCCCCAAGATGCAATTGTGTCGAACCAAGGATGTCTATTCGGAGATCTATAAACGAATGCAGCCGATCTATCAGAACCTGAACCTGAAAATGTCTATATAAAAATTCAACTCTACAACATAACCATGGCAGCGCAAAGAGCACCTAGACTCAGCCACATCTTGGGCAAGTTTCCGGAAGCGCTGTTCTTGTCGCTCTCGGCAGTAGAAGAAGCACTGCTGCCCGTCGAAGTGGCATCAGCGTCTGCATCGCTTGTCTCGGCGGCCTTGTTGTTCTTGAAATCGCCGCTTGCGGTCTCACTTGCTTTAGCTGTAGACATGGTCGTAGATTCTGAGTCTGTCTTGGCGGTGGAGTCAGCGGTCTCGGAAGCGGTCTTGGAAGCGGTCTCCGAAGTAGTCGTTGACTTCTTTTCGTCGTCATCGTCATCGTCATCCTCGTCTTTATCGCCGCTACCGTTGTCCTTCTTATCGAACTTGATGCTCTTGTAAGATCCAGACTGATCGCCGTATGAGTACTCGTCGGAGGGGTTGAGGTTCTCAACCTTGACCTTCTGAACGGTCATGGTGTAAGGCACATCCTTGTAATCAGTTTCGCCTCCGGCCCACTGAATAGCTTTTTTGATGAATCGTTAGCTTTTGATTCCTTTCATGATGGCGGTGAAGCATAGCGAAATTGCTCGTACCAAAAATCGTAGGTCGACCACCAATCGATTTCGGTACTCTCTCTCTAATGTCACGGCATCAAATTAACTTACTTCCTTCTGCATTATCAGGGTCACCTCCAGCCCAGATACCTAGGCGAATTTGCATGGGGGTTTGGGGATAGTTCTCTCCGTTTCGGGCCTCGGCGAAGGTGAGGGTGCGGACAGCAACATCGTTGACGTACCACACGCATTTTTCCTGGGTCCACTGAACAGTGTAGTTATGAAACTCTCCTTGGTTATTGTCTGCTGGGAAGGTAAGGCTTTGCGTGTTGTCACTGCTTCCTTTGGCATAAAAGTTGGTTTGTACTTGACCTGAGTCACCACCAAGGA
The DNA here is from genome assembly GCA_014898925.1 of Fusarium nelsonii. Lineage (NCBI taxonomy): Eukaryota > Fungi > Ascomycota > Sordariomycetes > Hypocreales > Nectriaceae > Fusarium > Fusarium nelsonii. Next base: position 35,453 of record JAAVUC010000102.1, on the reverse strand, counting down.
ACTCCCAGTCACTTCATATGTTAGCGACAATCAAGGACTTTTAGAGTGAGGTGCTCTGCAATGAGAGATACTTACATCTCGTCCAAAATATCCGACAAGAACACGATGGAGGAAACAACGCCGGTACCCGGAGCAGCTTTCATGTGAACCTCGAGACGACCAAAGAACATGTACCACTTGCTCTGAATAGTCGGCGAGTCGCCCTGCTTGTTGATAGAGAACTCGGCACCCTCTGAAGTATATTTGACTTCACCGTGGCCGGTATTCTCCCAGTTGTCATCATCAGCGCCTTTCGTGAAGTCAACCGAGTATGACGAAGAAGCAAGTCCAGGGTCAGCCGCACACGCTATAAATCATATCAGTTTGTCTGCCGCAGGCAAAAATGGATACTCTACAACACTTTGCTTACACTTCTTCATGGGGTTGCAAGTGCTGTATGTTTGTGCTGAAGCAGAGGCCACGAGACCCGCAGCCAGGGCGATCTTGGACCATACGGAGACCATTATGGAGCAAATGCAACAGTGATTGAAAGAAAAGTAAAAGAGAAAATTATTAGTATTAAAAGCGAGTGGAGTGGCAGACCAATGTGGTAACGAAAGACTGTCTATTAAAAAGAGTGATGAAAGAATGCGACGTTAGCCTACCACTTAAAGAATGGTCAGAAAGAGCAAACTTCCGGCAAGTGGGAAAGGAGGAAAAAAGACCAGACGGGAGACATCAGTGGATATAAAAACAGACAGTGCCCTGCGAACGCGACATTTCTTTCTCCTTACTGCTGCGCCTGGCTGAACTTTTGCAGGTTAGGTTTAGCTGATCTTGGCTAATGACCTGTTGGTCGCTGTTAGGCAGGTGTTAGTTATCAGTTATACGGAGACGAAATGAAGATAGTCGCTTGTTATTCTGGGCCGGTTGCGTAACGCGATCCTTGTCGAGTGGGTACGCAAGCTCTGACGCGTAATGAAACATCCTTGTTCGTTGTCAGTTGTTTATCGATTCTCTACGGGGAAGAACAAAGATGATTCGAGATCGGGCTGCGAAAAACGGGGGAGCTGAATGATCTGACTCTAACCTGGATGTTTTCGGTTCGTCCAGTGTCATCATTGACTTTGTTGCCCTGAAGATCTTGACGCTTGACAGTGGAGGTTCTGTTAGTCAGGCACTGAATCTTCATGGCAGCTCGTAAGATTTGATAAGGTTTGTTTCGGATTGAGGCACGAGATAACAGTTTGGTTGGCAAGGTTGGGCGATAATGTCGCTTACGATGAGAGCAGAACCTTGTCTACCGTTCCCTACTGCCATCCTTACATGTTACGTTCTTCTCCGAATTCAGACGAACATCTACTGTGAAGTGAGTCCTTGTCATCCATATATTTGCAACAATTTTTATTGTGTTCAGCTGAGAAAGGCCTGGTTCGCGCTTGTGTTTGGGGCTCCATTTGAGCCCTTGCCGTGGTAAAATTGGGGAACAAAGCAGCGCTAATACGATATCGACTCAATAGATCGGCTCTCTCGGGACGGCTTGTAGGGTAGGGTTGATCGAGATTCGCAATCCTGAGGAATTTAGAAAACTTAGTTATTAAAAGCATAAGAGACAAAATTAGTGAGTCAGTTTTTGCTAATCAAGGCCAGAGGTTTGACTTACTTATTTCTGTGCCCTAAGGCTTAGATAACAAGGTGATTGGGAACAGCCAACGTTGTTGATAAGTTTCGGTAAGATAAACAGTAATGAACCAGTCTCTTTGACTACACACTCTTGCGAATGAGTAATGAGTGGCAGGTCTGATTATCCGCCATGCTCCAAAGGGAGAAATGTGTTCGAGACCCGTTTTCGGGTTCCGGCACAAAGGTCAACAATATCTCATGAAATAGACTCGCGATAATCTCGTCTGCAGTATCGGTTCCATGGCGTAATCTCAAAATGCACTGAATTATGAATACTAATTTAGTCTTTTATGTTCGTAGGTTTCGCTAATTATTCAAGAATGTTGTTTATGCGAAGCTTCACTGAGCCACCAACCCAACTCAATCCCAATTTGTGCCGGTTGATCAATCATGCTTAAATGTCCCGCCTTCTCAATCACAACAACTTCCTCTGCTTTCAGTGCATTGCCCAGTCTGTATGCCACTTCGACCGGCAGCCACTTGTCATTGGCTCCCCATATGATTTTCACAGGCAACTTGGGTCCAACCTCGCTGTATCGGCCCTCAACTTCTTCCGTGCTTCTCGAATTAGCCTGGCATAGTTCTCTGATAAAACCTTGCTTGCCACCTTCTCTCGTCCAGGGCTCTTTGAGCATCTGCATTGTTTCTTTGGGCAATTCATAGTATGCTGCGTCACTAATATAACTTTCTAGGATTCCCTCAAAAGCAGTGTTTGGAATCTGTTCAAAGACGTGCGGGTTTTCAGCCATGCTTTTGAAGAGTGGTTGTCCGAATGGCCCGATTGCGACAACATCTATTAGACAAAGGCTTTCGTAGGACAGACCATGCAGGAGATATCCTCGCAAACTGACCAAACCAGCGTTGTCGTGTGCGACTATGTGCGGCTTTTTATAAGACCAGCATCCTTCCCATTCTTGGAACAGCGCAGCAAAGACCTTTGCTTGTCGCGCGAGGTTGCTGTCAAATTCCTCTACCGGGTGTATGCTGGGTAGCTGGCCCGGTTTAAGTACTTCCGCGGGTGATTCACCGAAGCCAGGTCTGTCAAAGATATGTACGTAGAACTGGCGCGACAGTGCAAGCGCGAAGGGGACCCAAACGCGCGAAGACCAGGGCGTTCCATGAATGAAGATTAAAGGAGGAAGACCCTCATCACCCAAAGTGCCCCATTTCACATCGTAGATGTGTGTTGATGTTTCATAGTGGAAGGTTTGAGTGAGAGCTGTAGGGTCTTGTGATGAGGTCATCGTGCGAAGTGTTTGTGGGGGTTAGCCGTCAGTTGGGTGTTGCGATTGAGGTGAGTTGTGAAATTGTCCTAAGCAATTGGCGGAGGAAAGATTAAATTGACACAAGAGCTGTACACTTGCCATATTTATGCTGGAAGTATCACTGGATGATGCGATGCAACCTATGATGAAATGCGAGTGAGATTTTGACCGATCGAGGTGAGATTAGCCCCCACGCGCCTTTATCTTGACGTTCCCCGTAACCGGGAATGGCATCCTCAATTATTCACGATAAGAGCAATCAACAGTTCCAACGGATAAAGAAGAAGGTCGAAAATAAAAAACACTGGGCAGCGAAGGCGAACTTAGTATCCCTTTTTGATCAATTCATAAAAGAACCATTCTCTTGAGAATTTCCGCTTTTGGTCGTATCTTGGCGTTGGTGATGATGTAACATACGCCCTTCAGTTGACAGCCTCAAGATAAAGACGCTTTTTTCTCGCCGCTCAACTTTAACCCCCCATCTCCTCCTGTACATACAACAAGAAGGGCGTATGAAATAATAACATATCCTCAACAAAAAGGTGGCTCCAGGATGTCAACCACAACAGCTGTCCAGCTCGAAGCCTTAGGCAACGCGACACCATACGAAGCATCCTCTTCAACCCTTCGTCCGAGAGCAGGCCTCGCAGATTATACGTCGAGTAATCAGAATGATTCTGATGATCCAGCCCTCGAAGCCTCGCGTATTGCAGATAGTACGGTGCCAGATGGAGGCTATGGCTGGGTAGTTATCATTGCCTGCGCAGGTTAGTTTTACCCCATTTATCACCTTAGCATGATGGTATTTAACCATAGTATAGTGGTGGCTTGGTGGGTGATTGGCCTCAGCTATGTCTGGGGTGTATATCAACGTGCTCTCGTTGAGAGAGGCGTTGGATCGCCGCTAGCTTTATCGTTCTGCGGTTCCCTTTCGCCGGCGCTCATGGCGACAGTTGGGATACTCGTGTCGAGAATGATACGGTCATTCGGAACACAAAAGCTCAGCTGCGCAGGAATAATCCTCATGGCTTTGTCGCTTATCGGCGCAAGCTTCGTAACAGATCACCTCGTGGGCTTGATCTTTCTGCCCGGTGTGCCATTGGGATTAGGCATGAGCGGCTGCTTCATGTCGTTCTCTGTTGCACCGGCGCAATATTTTAAGAAGAAGAGAGGGTTAGCAACAGGCATAGTCTACGCTGGTGGAGGTTTTGGCGGTGCGATCATGAGTATAGCTACCGACTCGTTGATCGAGAAGTTTAACGTTGAGTGGGCTTTTCGGATCACTGGGTTACTGATCGCTGTTACGGGTCTTCCAGCTGCCTTCTTCATCAAAGAAAGAACCCCATTGCCTAAGACGGGAATTGTCGACTGGAATCTATTTCGTCAGCCAAACTTTGCTATCCTCTTCTTCGCTGCTGGTATCGGCATCTTCCCCCTTTTGGTACCACCTTACTTTCTTCCTCTATACTCCAGCTCTATGGGTCTCAGTACAAGCACTGGCGCCGGTCTACTGGCAGGTTTCAGCTTCGCATCGGCTGTAGGACGTATAATCAGCGGCTATCTTTGCGATATCTTGGGCCCGATCAACACCCTAGGAGCCTTCTTCCTAGGCAACTCGCTCACGATGCTTGCTCTTTGGCCTGCGTCAACGACACTTGCGCCACTAGCTGTATTTGCTGTCCTCAATGGCCTGATGAACGGTGGTTTCTTCTCTTCTATGCCTACCGTTGTCAGCAATGTGTTCGGATCAGCGCGTGTATCTACGGCAATGGCAATGATGATTGTTGGCTGGATCCTTGGATATCTTCTTGTGAGCTCCTACGATGCTTCTCATAGGATTAAGCTAACATGATTAGGGCTCCCCTATTGCAGGATTTTTGCTCGAACGCCATGGTGGCGCAGATGAGGGACTCGGCGCTTATAGACCTGCTATGTTCTACGCGGGCGCTTTGTCCGCCGCCGCAACTGTCCTCACAGCGTTCTTGAGATGGAGGATAAGCAGGAAACTGTTCGAGAAGGTTTAGGGACGAAATTGAGCTGTTTTAATACCCCGAGATAAAAGTAATTGCAAGTTGTCTGTCCTGGGCAATGCCAATTCTACTCTCCACCCAACGTATAGTATCCAGTATCATTCCTACTACCAATCTCTACTAAACTTTTTACACCAGTCGGATACCAAGGGCCACTAGATATACCTCTGATTTGTTCTTCTCCACTCTCTGATCCCACACTCGATACTAGGATGCGCCGAAACGCCTTTAGTCCTCGCTTGCTGTACAATAGCAAAGTGAAGTCTGCTTAAATTGAAGTCTCTTCGGCATCTGACTGTATATTACAGATAGCCTGACCTTTTTCTTCAGCTCGAACAATTTTGTCGTCCTTATTCGTAGCGGGTACTACGCCTTTTCCCGCAAGCTTGTATTAAAGGATCTTGCGGTATGGAGTTGAGCCGAAATGGAAGTAACGAAAAGACTGACCTTGGGGCTAAGCTCCACGGGGCAACAATAGATAATTTAAGACGTTGGCCTAGATTTTCATGATATCAGTTACTGACTTCATCTCTTATGCTCGCAGCAGCCAAGTCTTTCGGTCTCGCAAGGTGGAGTCCTCATCTGAAGTCTTCCAGCGAAAAGACAGATGTCCATGTCGGTGACACCCAGACTTTTATCACCAAAGAAACGTTCGTGCAAGTTGAGCACGCAAGCCTTGAAGAACGTAGGAGGAAAGTTATAGTTAGGAGCCTGCCTTCACAAACTTGCCAGGCTTGGGCTTAGCGGCGAGGGAGGGGGCATAGCTCGTCGACTGAGATATGTTTTCCATGATGGAAAGGGGAGATCATCGTTGCGAATAGAAACAACGTGCACGAAAATGGACAGATTGAGGCAGGGGGGTGGATATCCGACGGGGGAAACAAGGAACAAGTAGGTGGGCGTAAGACTCTTGTATACTCTGCACAAGGGATGGCGCGCGCTCGAGGTGCGTTCACCTGGGCGTAGGCTTTTAGGCTACCATTACCGTGATGCCCATTGGTTACTACTAACCAGTGAGTAAGAAGTAGGCAAGGCTTGAGTACCCTGAACAAAGCTTTGGCTAGAAATAAGAGCTCCTCCACCCACCTCCAAACAGACAACTCACAACCATAGAGTCAGTGAGAGTGGATGCAGCAAGTAAAAGCACAATTTCAGAAGATCGCGCAAAAGAAAGAGAGTATTTGATTGGACGTACGGGGATTCGAACCCCGGACGTTTCTCCCGCCTGTGTTGCAATCCGGAGATAACAGCTAAACGACCGCCCGAGGGCAACCGTCAGGACAAGGAGACGTCTTAACCACTAGACCATTCGCCCGTTTCTCGGTTATTGGAAAATTGTATCTGACTGAAGGAATAAGAGCTCTTCCTGTTAAATAAATGGAGAAATCAGGTCTTCAACTACCTGAGGAATAGAATATTGAATAGAGATTTGGCTTGCGCAACAGCTTCAGTCCAATCATCTTTGAGGGTGGTCCCTTATGTCATCGTGTACTAAGCTATAAGTAGCTGTGGGGCATAACTTGATTCGCATCAGCGAGTGCGCAGCCGGCAATCACCCACTTCTATTGGCCTGAGTTGGGAGGTACTAGCGTTCTGTCTAATTATGGCTCTGATTGGATTGTTAGGGATTATCAAATTGAACTCAATACTCAGCCTACAAAATGTTGTCTGCAGTTGATGAGGATCAGATAAGTAAGCCAAGAGTCTTCTCTGTCTCCAGCCTCAAGACAATTTCCCCGGAAGAAATGCAACTGTCACACAATGATTGCTACATCGGGAGTCGCGAGTTATTTTTATTATGCGGTTCTTTCGTTTGATTCGTGCCATAACCTGCACTTCCGGGCCGAGATTACCCGTCAGCTTACTGGTATAAATATGAGGAACCTTGATCTGCCTACGAGTGATATTGCTACAAGGTTGGGACTATAATACACTTCTGAGGAGTAACGTATTAGAAGGGCGGAAGTCACTGTTGCTTGCGTTGGCGTTGCCGCCAGGAGGTTGTATCATGATGATAAAATCTTGGATGTTAAAGGAGATTGAGTTGGCTTTTGCGTTTGAGATTTCCGTTCAGCATCCCCTGATCATCAGCATTGTCTGTGTCCAGTTTCAATGCTATTCTCTCACTGATCTTGGTTAAGCAGGACTATTTGCAGGACCTGACTCGGGACTTTTGGTTTCGATCGAAATACTACGCTGGCTTCGGCCTAGCCACCCTACACTGCCCGAGGCGGCAAACCCTGGTAGGCACAAAAGGTATGACTATAAGGAGAGGCCCGATAATACTTGATAGAAAGGATGAACAAAAGGACTTGAAATGACATCATTAACAAATCACCGTTATTTTTGGCTCTGTCATAGCCTATACATTAGGGGCGTCCACTGCTACGCTCTGCGTGCCTTCGCAGACGTATGCCCTCGTCTACCCTCCTGTTCAGAGAGCCAACTATGATTTTATGTAAAGCTCAGTTGAAGGTTTGTTGCTGTCGATCAATCCTGATGCAGCAGCTCGCTGTAGTAACTTGGTTAATGCACGAATCCCTTATCAGTGGCTGTACTGGAATGAGGTGGACAGAACAGATTTCCATCTATATATAGACTAATCGATTCGACTTATCTGCATACTCATATCAAATGATAAGAGATATATCCACTTATCATATAGCTCTAATTTGTCGGGGATTGAGGTTTAGACTTTCGTTTCACGATGGGCGCTGCGGCCACTTTCAAACTGTTTATAGAGGTCGTGTCAGAAATAAGAGGGCCCATGGTGGCTCCAAAACGGCCGTGCATCAGACTCCGATTGGCGGGATATGGTGAATAAAAGAAGCTTCTTACAGAGCTTGTTCTTTGGAACCTCAAAAGTCTGGCGCATGGACTCCTTGTAAGACTGTTTGTTGGCTCCTTGGTGATTCGTGCGTATCTTCGATTGTGTAAATGACTCGAAGCCGAATCGGCTTTCCTCCTTGTGTCTGTCGTTGAGTCAGGTTGCTTTCTGAGATAGGATCACGAAATGAAGACTGGTGGCGAAAGCTCCAACAGGATATGTTTGTAGGCATACGTACAAGCTCGTTAGTTATTGTGGCAAAGAAGGCGCGACTTTGGACTTTTTCATTTCTATTTTTTCTTATCTTATGCACATTTCTATTCTTGAGTGTTTCTCCGGATTGGGAAATACCGGAGCTATGCAACCAGCATGCTGTTTCACACACGTGGACCTGGAAACGTTCTGGCATTCTCCCGAATACACTGGCTGTTTAGTGTCAGGCCTTGGCGCCCAACGAAGATAACACGGATGGTGCGACATGGATATATCCAATCGTTGGTAGATGCGTTGTTTCGCAGTACCGGCGATCCATCGATCTTATCTTTATCGTTGCAACGAGACCCGCCTTGACCCATCTGAAACGGTTGACGTTGCCAAGCCATTTATCATTCCTACAAGAATCCAGTCTAATTATGGCTACCTCCGTGTTTCCTGCCGCGCTTTGAACAGAGCCGCAACACCAAACGATGCAAAATAGATGCGCGAAGGTTCCCACGAGGGCCACGTTGACCTTGGCGATCCTAGGCCTCCGTTTCGGCTGTGCAGGGCGATGTCCAAGTAATGGATAGAAGGCCCACAGAGCTAAAACAACTGCCGGACTTTAGCACGGATGTTCTATTCTCGGCCGCGTGAGCGCATCATAGTTGTGGACAAATCTCCATATATAGGGATATACTGTCCTGACTGTTCTATGTTCGGTACAGAAGTCGTGGAGCTGGAATCCTATTGTCAAAGTCGACTTTTTGTCAATTCTTTTCTTTTTCTCCCCTTTTCTCTTTCCTATTTTTTTCCTTTGTCATTTCTTTTCTTTTTTCATCATTTCACTTCGCGTTTCTTTCCTAGCCATGGGTCGAAATGAAGACAATGGAGCTTGGACCGACTCCGTCGTGTCAACTCGCAAGAACTCCGGAGAGTGGGAGTCATTGGGACGAAACTCTGCCATCCCCAATCGTCTGAGTGTCAAACTTGACACTCGACATGGCAGCATCGACCATGGCAGAAGCATATACAGCAAATCTGTCACGCCAGCCGTTGAGAAGGGCGAGGATCCGTTCCGTGACAGCGACGACGAAGACGAAAAGGATCAAAAACATCACGACATGTTCGACCCGAACCGACCCAAGATGGCCTTCAAGGACAGACTGCACCACTTCACATGGGCTTGGTACACGTTTCCCATGAGTACAGGCGGCTTGTCGCTCCTGATGTTTGCTCAGCCCCATCAGTTCCCAGGGTTGAGGGGGATTGGAATGGCAGTTTATATCATCAACATCATACTGTTCACTGCCATCTGTTCGGCCATGATCTTGCGTTTCTTCTTCAACCCAGGCGATATGTCCAAGTCAATCACCCATGAACGAGAAGGTTTCTTCTTCCCAACCTTTTTCCTTTCCATTGCAACTCTCATAACCAGTACACAGCGTTACGCCATACCTGATAACGATGCGACGCTGGCGTGGGCCATACAGGTTGCTTTCTGGGGATATGTCGTCTTGACACTTCTCCTTGCTGTTGGTCAGTATAGTTTTGTCTTCGCTGCACACAACTTCGCCCTTGGTACGATGATGCCGACTTGGATCCTTCCAATTTTCCCTATCATGTTGTCTGGCACCATTGCCTCCGTTATTGCAGACACACAACCCGAGATTGCAGCCATTCCTATACTCGTGGCTGGTTTAACATGCCAGGGTCTTGGACTTTCCGTTGCTATCCTTATGTACGCTCACATGATTGGTCGCTTGATGTCAGCAGGCCTCCCGAATCGTGAACATCGACCCGGCTTGTTCATGAATGTCGGCCCACCCTCCTTTACGGCATTGGCTCTGATCGGCATGGCCAATGGGCTGCCCAAGACTCTCGACCCTGACATGGATGGCATCCTGATCGACGCTGGTATCATCCAAACCATGGCATTGATAGCTGGAATCTTCCTCTGGGCGTTGGCAGCATGGTGGTGGGGTATTGCTATTGTGGCAGTTGTCCAGTCACCTCCTAAATATTTCCATTTGGGCTTTTGGGCCATGGTCTTCCCTAATACCGGCTGGATTCTTGCTACTATCTCTATTGGAAACGCCATGGATAGCGAGCCGGTTAAGTGGATGGGGACAAGTATGAGTATCGTGCTGGTTATGACATACTTCTACGTCCTCTATCGGCACATTAAGGCTGTGATAAAACAAGATATTATGTACACTGGAAGGTAAACTGCCCCCTCTCTAAAACTTACCTTTGAACTTTGCTAACGAGAGATAAAGGGATGAGGACTTCAACGACCATTAATCCAACCTGGTGGCGTAGATACAAGTGGTGGAAGGCATGGTAATAGGTGGGCCGCGCTTTTCGTGGTTATTAGGATATAATATGGGAGTCACGTTAGATATAGTCAGCAGCGACTGAACTACTCGCATTATTAGGCATCGATTCTTATAACGCACAATAGAGACATTGCGGCCCTATATATGATACCCTGACAAAATGCAACTCGAGCTCAAGGATCCTCGTGTTATGTTATCTCGCAGTTGCAAGTCTGCTCCATGAACATGGATGAAAGAACTACACAGAATCTTTCATTTCTGCCCGGATAAACTCCAAGTGATACTCAGTGGCAGATAGCCCGTCACTCCATACTCTCCAAGGTAATGCCACTCTTCTTTTAGATCACTCAGAGCGAGAGTAACTCAATCATCAACGATCTCTCTCCGTCTCCTTCTTGCAATCCGTCTATTATGCTCATAGTTGCACTTTTCCCAGTATTGGCTGTCAAAATCTGGTCAGACCACTCATCCGGATCTTCGCCCTTCTCAGCATCTTGTGAACGTGTGCGCCGTCGGGACCATCGACCTGGTACTTCGAGCAGCTGAGAGTCCAATTCGGTGGGCCGGTCCCGGGATTTGATCAAGCAAAACAGCAATTTGTCGAGCCTCTGGAAAGTGGTAGTACTCTCATCGCCATGTATACCACACATTTTGGCCGTGGTGTCAAGATCGGTATGTGATGCGTCGGCCATGCTGAGTACTAGATTGAAAGCCAGAGTATTGTCGATCGTCGCGATCTCTTGAACTGTTTTAAAGTGGTGGCATACAAGCTTGGCATAATCAGCGGTTGTGTACGCCCAGGGGTCATGGCTCCCGATCTCCGTAAAGACCTTTCTATCCATGATCTTGATGTTCCTATAAATGGTTTTGAGTGTGTCGTCATAGAGCGTCTTGGCTCGTTCGAGTTGTTCTGTGGTCACTTGTTTGCCATTATTGGGTTGATGAGTCAAAGGGACGGTTTTGGCGACTTTTGCGACACGAGCGATGATACTATCTCTTGGCGTATCGTAGTTTGTATGAGTTTGTATGAAGTTTACGATTTGATATCTCCGAATCAATATGTTGAGACTACATAGTGATGGATATTGGAAGAGCCAAGTTTGCAGATCTTCATAGAAGCCCACACCCAAGCTATATAAATTACATCATATCATCGGATTGACACCATATCTCGAGCTGAAAACCCGTTAAAATGAGGATTTTTAACTGTTGTTCAAATGCTATATCACCTACTAGACTGTCGATAGAGAAGTGATAGTGATGTTTACAGCAATTTGAGCTGGTTTTGAGACTGGAAGGCATGGGTTGGTAGAATCTTATCTGATAAGATGATGCTAATCGATAGACCGATAAGCCGGTAAGAGACGATAACGTAATTCTGGAGCATTGAACCAACGCATTCCTTGTCAGTCTTATGTCACAATCGACGGCGCGTTCGTGACATAGGAGTTGAACCACTGTTGGCTGATTCTTCGTTGCGCAGTCGGCCCATTCAATGCAAAGTCACGAGTTAACGCGTTCCACTCGCGGTCTAGTCCAGGCACATCGGACGAGTTAATCTAGTAATTGACGCGTCCAGATCGTGTTTTCTAGGAGCATCTGAAAGACTGGTTCGCGTCTGTCTCATGATTGTGAGGCCTCGAGTCATTACCATCATGCCAGTGCTCGGCCAATTCGATGGTGGATGATAGGCATGCATGCTTAGCAATGTATGCATGCATTTTAAATAAAAGACTGTGCCCATCAGGATAATTTTACAGGTCGATCTCACCATTCATCTCAAGATCCAACCTTCCAAAGACACCAACTGATCCACTCTCGTTCTTCTAACCTCATCCTTCCTCACCTAAAAATGTCTTCCAACATTAATCTTGTCGACGAATACCTAGCAAAGGGAACTTGGAAGACCGCCGAAAATGCAAACTCTACCTACTCCCACCAGGGTCTCATGCAATACGTCTCCAACCAGATCATCTCTCAGTATTGGCTTGAAAAGATTTACACTCCCGAAATCCGCCAATACGACGCAGAGAATCGTTTTCACATCCACGATCTTGGATTCCTCAGTGCATATTGCTCTGGTTGGAGCATCGAGGATATCCTTCTTCAAGGCTTTGGCGGCGTCGAAAACAAGATACAGTGTCGACCTGCGAAGCATCTCAATACCGCGCTCAACCAGATTGTGAATTTTCTGTTTACACTGCAGGGAGAACTTGCGGGCGCCCAGGCCTTGTCGAGCTTTGATACATACCTTGCGCCATTCATTCGAAACGACAAGCTATCTTATATCGAGGTCTTTAAGTGTGTGCAGAGCTTTGTTTACTCACTCAATGTTCCGACACGAAGCGGTTTCCAAGCTCCTTTCACCAATTTGTCACTTGACCTAACATGTCCAAAGCGGTTGGGCGACCAATGTGTCATTATTGGCGGCGAATTGCAAACAGATTGGGTATATAGCGACTTTCAGGAAGAGATGGATATACTCAACAAGGCTTTCGCTGAGGTCATGATGCAAGGTGACGGAAACGGCAACATCTTTTCTTTCCCTATTCCAACTTACAACATCTCCGACGGAATCGACTGGGAGTCACCTCGTTGGCAGTCCATTTGGGAGATGACTGCCAAGTATGGTGTTCCGTACTTTGCAAACTTCATCAACAGCGATCTTGATCCTGAAGATTTCAGGTCTATGTGCTGTCGACTAAGACTTGATCTCAGCAAGCTTCACTGCAGAGTCGGTGGTCAATATGGTGCCAGTCCGCTGACCGGCTCTATTGGGGTCGTTACTCTCAATCTTCCCAACCTGGCTTACCAATCGAACGGTTCCAAGGACAGGTTTATGTCAGAGTTGACCAGCACTTTGCGAGTGGCAAAGGAATCTTTAGAGATCAAGAGGAAACTTGTCGACGCCAACTCTACTTTGTATCCCTACGCTGCTCATTATCTATCGGCCACCAAGCACCGCACAGGTTCTTACTGGACAAATCACTTCAGCACAATCGGAGTGAACGGCATGAACGAAGCACTGATTGAGCTTCTTGGAGAAGGCATTAGCGAAAGCAAGGATTATGCGCTCGAAGTTCTCGAGTTCATCAAAGATCAGCTACAAGAGTTCCAGAAAGAAACAGGCAATCTTTACAACCTAGAAGCGAGTCCCGCAGAGAGTACATGCTACAAATTCGCTAAGCGGGACAAAGAGCTTTTCCCTGATCGAGGCATCCCAACCTTCTACACGAACTCAACAATGCTACCCGTCGATACGACAGAAGATCTCTTTGAGGCCATGGGTCATCAAGAGGCGCTTCAGTGTTCGTACACTGGCGGGACTGTGTTCCATGCCTTCCTAGGTGAACAGCTACCGAACTGGAAGCTTGCCCGAGACTTGATAAAGACGTTGACAGCACGTTTTCGCATTCCTTACATAACGCTTACGCCAACGTTCAGTATCTGTCCCACGCATGGGTACCGCTCGGGCGAACAGCCTGAGTGCACAGCATGTGGAGAGTTGACACTGGTTTACTCTCGCATCGTCGGCTACTTCCGCCCTACACGCGATTGGAATAGAGGAAAGTCGAAGGAGTTTGTCCAACGCAAAGTATACAAGTACGAAACTGGTCTTCTCCCACACCCTGATACGAAGCTCCAACAGCTGGAGAGTCAAGTCGCTGATATAGGGGACTTGCCAGTGGCTGGCTATATCAAGAGCACATTGAGTGACTATCCTGGCAAGACACAAGCGTCCATCATGTTCACGTCTCGTTGTAACTTGGCCTGTCCATGGTGCCATAACGGGCCACTTGTACAAGGCGAGTGTGACGACGTGACAATAATGGATGTCTTCCGGCATATCACATCCACCTCGCACAAGTGTCTCGTTATTTCAGGCGGTGAACCGACGATACACAAAGGCTTACTTCCATTTTTGAGAATTCTCAAGAGTGCGGGGATCAGTGTCAAGCTTGACTCTAACGGCACTTCGTCTCACGTACTTAAGGAGGCTTTCGCAGAGAATTTGGTCGACTTTGTGGCAATGGACATCAAGTGCGCGCTGGAGAACTACAAGCGTGTCACAGGCCGGAAGGTCAAGGCGAAGCTTCTTGAGGATAGCATCGACTTGATCAAGAGCAGCGGGGTACCATATGAATTTCGTACGACTGTCGTACCGGAGCTTATGGATGTGGAGGATCTTTTCGAAGCAAAGCGTTTGTCGGGGAAGAGGCTGACAATGCAGCGATTCAGGAATGGTGAAACTGTTTTGAATGAGAAGTTTAGGGCGTTTCGGGAACATACGGATGAGGAGTTTGATCAGTTGGTTAGTCAGATAGCATGAGCTGGTAAGCAAGCTCTGCAATATTCGTTGGTTTTAATCACAAATTGCCATCAAGTACAGGTTCTGTTTCTAGTTCAATCTATCTGCTGGGCGCTTCCATTTCTTCCATTCTCGCATACATGAAATGACTACCTCTTTCCCTTTGCGAAACCTTGTGTTACACTACAATCTGAGAATTACTTCTTGACTGCCGATATCATAAGATATTTAGGCACGTCCAGCCCTTCATACCAACCGTGCAACTCTGAAGTTTTATCGTTGCTCAAGTAACCCTCATCGAATCCCGTGATCTCAAATCCAGATTTGAGAAGTATGTTAATGTAGCTTGCCAAGGTTCTGTGCTGCTTTTGGAAACCCTTTATGAGCCAATCCGTCTGCCGTACACCCTCTTGCTGATATCCCTTAACAGGCCAGTATCTTCTTCCCATCCTTTCATCAATGACGGGTTCAGCATTTGATGGTGCTGTGAAGATAGGATGTTCAGTACAAAAGACGAGGGACCCTCCAGGCACCAGTGCATGGTGAATTTGCTTGAAAAGTCCTTCGAGATTGATGATATAGTGAAGTACCAGGTCGCTGAAAGCCAGATCGAACGTGGCCTTTTCTTCCGGTTTGAACTCTATGACATCCAGATCTGCTTGCTCGTAATCAATTTTGTCTGCGTCGGCCATCTCACGAGCTTTGTTGAGCATGTTCTCGGAACCATCGATGGCTCGGACAGACTTTGCCTTTGCTTCTATTGCCCAACGGGAGAACCAGCCAACGCCACATCCGATATCCAGCACGTTCATACCACTTGGATTTGGGAGAAGAGCGCGTAACTGAAGCCATTCTGCTGCGTATTGTAGACCTTTCTTCGATTTCTCAAAGGAGGAGTACTCCGCGAAGAACTCAGGCGTGTCATAGATGTTTGTTGTCATTGCTGTTGATCGATAGTCTTCGTTGTCAATATTTGGCACAGGTGCTATTTATCAACAAATTGCCAGTGCACAAACTTTTAGCATATTTTATGGTTAAAA
This sequence comes from Fusarium nelsonii, assembly GCA_014898925.1. Taxonomy (NCBI): domain Eukaryota; kingdom Fungi; phylum Ascomycota; class Sordariomycetes; order Hypocreales; family Nectriaceae; genus Fusarium; species Fusarium nelsonii. The sequence goes on along the minus strand of JAAVUC010000102.1, from coordinate 19,786 downwards.
CAGACGCGTCAGCTTGTAATACTTCAAGATGGATATATCCATCATGGCTGTCCGTTAACTGCTTTTTCGCATGATGCAGCCGTCTCAGCCAAGCAATGCCTTTTCCATCTCATTGAAATGCGGAGTGGAATACAGCATTCGCGTAACCGTCTTCCTGGACTAAGGGTTAATAAGGTGAGACTTAACGCTTTGTTTGAGCTTCTGTTTGTGGAAACATGACTTGTGCGATGATGCGCGATACACACGATGTAGCCGCCCGCCTTAGCTTCTTGTGCCAGTAACAGTGCAGTGTCTTGGGTTCGTGAGAAGTTTGGGCTTTGGACAATTGATGTAGAGTCCATATTATTGTGCCAAGGTCTCAAAAGTGGTTATCGGTCGATATCTTGACTGAGATGTAGTTGAGAGATAGGAAGGACATAATAGCAGACGATGCCGAGAAGAGCTTCAATATCCATCCATGTAGTTGAAGTATGACAGTGGCTACACAGCATAACCCCGCCGAAGCCAAGAGAAACAAAGGTTCCTCGTATTCACCAACTGATTGTCTCGAAGGATGACAAATGCCACAATAACAGCCAAATCTTGGCATATGGCTGTACAGTTGCTAGTGGCGTTGCCAAAGTTCTACAAAAGAACCAAAACAAACTATGACGCGGCTCCAAGAAAAAGCACGTCTTGATAAGCAGCCAAAAATCTCATCATCGGGCTTGAGATAAAGGAAGATTGCACACATCAGGCAGCTCAATTATTATGCATATTCTTAGTGTTGTCTTGGCACGTTGCATTGAAGCGCAATGACAATTACTGACCTTCCCAATTGGACTCGGATCTTCATCTTCTGTCCGGACTAGTTTCCAAAATCTCGACAATAGCTCCGCGATATCTCGTCTTGCGGGGCAAATGGCGTGAACAAAACTGGGATGTGCTGAGGAGCAAGAGGATGCAGGAACTTATGGGATTAGGAATTGGATTGACCAGTATTTAAACCGATAGGTGCCCGCTGATACATGATGTTCGTTCTTGATTCTCTAGTCTTGATCATTTGACTGAATATTCATTATGAGATTGACCACAGCGACTGCGCTTTTGGCGATTTCGCCTTTGGCTGAGGCTACCAAGCCGCCTGTCAGCTCCAAGAAGCTGCAGAAGCTCATCACCGAGAAAGGGTAAGCGACACCATAAGAAGCATTGAACCAAATACACGCTAACAGCTCCAGTTTGATGAAGAACCTGGAGAAGCTTAATGAGATTGCCTATGACAACGGCGGAAACCGTGCTTTTGGTCTTCCCGGTTATGCCGCCTCAGTGGACTTCATCTACAAAGAGATCTCCAAGCTCAAGGGTTTCAAGACATGGAAGCAGGACTTACCTGCAAACTTCACTCAAACACTAGCTGCCGAGGTCACAGTCGATGATGAGACGTTCAGAACTGTCGCTTTGACATACACCCCTAGCACTTCTGAGGAAGGTGTCACTGCTGAGCTGGTCCACGCACCTGAAGGCGAGGATGCTTGTGATGTTGCAAACTACGAGGGTCTGGATGTCAAGGGAAAGGTTGTACTTGTTGAGCGTGGACTTTGTCCTGATCAGACTACTTTTGCTGGCAAGGTCAAGCCTGCCGCGGCTGCTGGCGCCGCTGTCGTTGTCATCTACAACTCTGACGAAGCCAAGCTCACTGCTGGTACTCTGTCTGCGCCCAACCCCAAGGAGTACGTACCCACAGCCCTCATCGACCAGGACCCTGGACAAGCTCTCAAGGCTAGACTGGATGCCGGAGAAAAGATCGAGGTCTTCGCCAAGATTATACAGACCATTGAGACACGCATCACCCAGAACGTCTTTGCTGAAACCAAGGCTGGCGATGGCGAGAACGTCATTATGCTCGGAGCTCATCTTGATTCTGTCCAAGCTGGACCCGGCATCAATGATGATGGATCTGGCACCAGTCTCATTCTCGAGAATGCTAAGGCTTTACAGCACTTTTCCACCAAGTTGAAGACGCGATTTGCATGGTGGGGGGCTGAAGAAAACGGCCTTGTAGGATCTCGCTACTACGTCAATAACCTGAAAAAAGATGAAGTCGACAACCTCCTGGCTTACCTGAACTTCGACATGGTTTCTCGCGGCTTCTTCGGTGTCTTTGACGGCACAGGTGAGAAGAAGGGTCCTGGTGGACCTCCTGGATCTGATGTTATCGAAAACCTCTTCCGCGAGTACTTTAAGGCTAAGGATATCGAGGTGACTCCCGCTGGTCTCACTGGGGGGACCGACTACGTTCCCTTTCTTGAGGTCATCAAGAAGCCCGTCGGTGGTCTCTTCACTGGTACTGGCCTTGAGCAGGATGCTTGCTATCACCAAGCTTGCGATAACATTACAAACCCAGTTCCTGAGACGCTGCACACCAACGCTCAAGCTGCTGCTCATGTTCTCAGCAGGCTTGCTATGGATGGCGTTGAGCTTCTTCCTAAGACACCTTTGAACACTACGGTGGGTTCTATCAAGAGAGTCAGAGACGAGGCTTCTTTGCATTTCCATGAAGTCAATGGTGTGGAGGGCAAGCCCTGTGATCACGATATTGTTTAAAAAATGATGAAGGAATTTATGTAGATATGGATACGAAGTATGAAATATGTAGTACATGGCACCAAATCGAGAATTGCACAAAGGGACATCTGATGCATAATGGCAATTCTGATTTGGCTAGACAGATTCTGAAACATAAAGGCTACTTATGTCAATTCATCGGACTACAGCGAGCGAATGTTTTTTTTTAACCTTCAACCAAAGCCCAGGTTTTCCTATNNTTTAACAGATGACACATATACGGTGACTCACAGCGGCTGTGTGCACAACAGCTGGCTCTTCCTCCTTCATCCCTCAACACAACGAGCGAATAAACACAGCTTGACTTTTTTTGAACAACTGAAGATAGATCTCTATTTGTACAGAGTATACACGGTGAATCCCCTTTTAATGGCCCTGAAGGGCAAGTGGATGTCAACATCTGTCACGAGAAATCTAATTGATTTCGTCATCTATAGAATTTATCATTAATCTTGTTTAACTAACCCAGTCCTTTACCAGTTCCCGTTCTGGTTTCCGTACTGGTTAAGCTGCTCCATCGCATGTCGCTCGCCGTGACGCTTCGCCTCCTCCTTGTCGATGAAGTCTAGTCCACGTGTCTCAACCTCACGGTCGACAAAGGCACCGATAGCACCTGCTAGGAACTCCTTAGCCTTAGCATGGCTGTCAGGCTCTCCTGAATGAATGTCAGTCTGCTGATACTATAAGGGAAAGACGTCAACCGTACCATTTCGAGCAACGTGTTCCTCGTAGGCCTTAGCAGCCTCAAAGGCAGCCGCACCGCCGATAAGTTCGTGTGACCACTTAGCCTCGTGAGGACGATCTCGGACTTCCTCATAAGCCTGAGCGGGGTTAGAGTCGTCTGTGAGGCATTAGAATATGGCCAAGCTATATTAAAGACACAGAGGCTTACCACTGAACCAGCCCATGATGAATTGTGGTTATGTTTGAGTTATGAAGATTATAGGCAAGCTTTATGCTTAATTGTTCGTAAATTTCTCTTTGAGAATCTGAGGTGTTTGTTGAGGATATGGAATGAGACATTGTAGCACACGCAGAGCTAGCACTTTATACTTTGAAGGGTCCTTGGACCCTTTCAGCCAGGTACATATTCTAAACTTGGAAGTCTGTGCTAGCACGGTAAGCTGAACAGCGTCCCTAGAGAGGAGCTAACAATGACACTTTGCATAGGTCATTGACGACCAATAGCCCGTAACCTGGGGCATATCGGATCTCACGGCTCATTCCATGATGCATTTAGTTCGGCAATCGCTGCCGCATCTCGGATAACCGGCGCGCATTGAGTACGTAATGCTTGGGGCTTACGATTAAACTCCACTACAGCTGCAATGATGGCTTAATGGGCCTTGAGTATAGCATCATGTCTGTTTCGACTAAGGTATGTTTAGTACAGCTGGGTATGGTAAGTGCCGAGTTTGCCGGGCGGTCTGGATTGTTGAGCTGTCAGCTTGGCTTGGTGCATGGCGTATGCTGAAGTACGCCATTCGCCACAGCTAGATATCATGGAGATGCTACCTAGTGGCTGGGGAGATTCCAAGAACCGGGAATAGCTACGGAAACTGCAAATTGCGCTGGAAAGATCCAATGCCGGTCGGCACAATGAGCACGCAGTCTCGATCAATCCATGAACACATCTCGGTGGTCTGACAACTTCGACAGACCCGACAATGTACGGTATCTCGCTCTTAGCTCGCGCCGCGATAGATCCGGGGTCTCCAGGCGCCACACCAAGTTGGACTTGACCTAAAATTATCGCCCGATGACACAAATGGCTTCCGGCAGCGTCCGCGTCATATCAGAGCTCTGGGTCCAGACTCTCGAATGTCGCGCTGCGCCAACTTCCTCCCGTGAGAATTTCTTCCCATGCCTCCGAGTTTGGGACTCATTGGAGGTTTATTGAAGATGGTCTGAAAGTCGCATCTGTTCCAGTGACAGTTGTGGACTTTGGTTCATCTGCTTGCTGTCGATTACGCGAACACATCGGTTACAATCTCGGGGCTACATAAACACTTTGTACGTTGCATTACTTTGCCGTGAATAAGTAATATCATTTCTGTATCGCTCGTCTTGCTGGTTGCCTGGCATGTTTTCCCTGCCTCACAATACAGCTTGAAGTCTGTCGTAGCACAAAGTAAAGCTGGTCAGCTTTGCAAGTGCTTGGGAGGTTTCATCACCATCTAGCAGGCTACAGCCAGTGGTTATAGTGGGTTCCTGTGCTTCAAGCCCTCAAGCAGGGGAAGAGCCTGCATGCCACTGACTATCCGGTACGGCATCCCGTAACTATTCACAGTTTACTCAAATTAAACATTTCCTTATCTGATCGCTTTTATTAAGAAGCTATGAGCTTGTACCTGACGAGGTTAGCAGAGCTCAATGATTGACGTAGATCGGGAGAAGAAGCTTAAGATCAACAAGGTGCGCAAGCTGGATGCCGCCGTCAGTTCTTTAGAACCAATTGAACCAATCATTGCCTGTTGCAGTTCGTTCGGTGGGGAAGAGCATGGGTATTTTCAGGCACGCAGGCACTGAGTGTCCCTAAAGACATCACTACATCGTCACAATGGGGTTTCCATATGTTGGTAATCGTCATAATTTGACGATTCAGCTATGAGCCTCAGGGCAAAGCGCATCATGTAGCATTATTTAACAACTACATAGCGTACGCAGACAAAAAGTGCTGAGTAGTCAGATATATGCACTATTCATTCTATCCGTTACACTTTACAGACTATACTCTACCTAAAGGGTGGTCAACTGTTATCCTCAACACCACCAACGCATTCACAACAGTCATCATGGCAGCTTGGTTCGACGGTCAGTTGGCACCCTTACCTTAATCGGGTCTATCTTCCTAATCCCCACAGATAACTCAGAACAGGCCAAGGCCTATGGCGCCGTTACAAAAAAGGATGCCCTCTTGTCAGATGAGGATGTTGCCAATGCTGGTGCGTACGAAGCCGCCAAAGCCTGGCAAGCGCATGTGGGAGAGAGTGGTAAGACCCAATGGTTCTAAAGGCTAGTCACAGAGATTGACAGTGCACAGGCAAGCCATCGAGCCATATTCAAGCAATGGAGATTTTGACAGGAGTCAGTCATCCCTTCATTGACCGGGAGAGTCACTTGGTGCCTTCAATTGAGGCGGATAATGCGAAGAGGATTTGTGAGCGTATTTTGGAGGACGCCGTTGCTCAAGAGTATTAAGCGAATATGTATAACAGTAAACAATTGCATTGCATTGCTATGTATCAGGCGAAGGATCCATACCCTACCTTTCTGTCACCAGGACACTGCCTCAGCAGCTGCAACGCGACAGCGATGTGATAACTGCCAGACATATCTCCCGCCAAACCAAGCGACGTCTTGGAGCAAATCACAAGCTTATTGTTCGTTCGACTCGCCACGATTAGGGTTCGCATGTTGCGCTGGAGGATCAATGCCAGTGTAAATCTAATGTCATCCACCGAACGAGCCTTGTTCCCTTCTCCAACTGGTAACCCAGCTCTTGTCGACTAGCCTTTGCAAAAGCGTTTAACAGGAACTTAGGAACCTTGCGACTTGTAGGTAGGTGGTGTCGAGTCCTTCGCCGGAAGGCTTAACCTTGATCGAAATGGCGAAGGGGTTTCGAGTGGGGAGAGTACATCGGTCGGGTCGATCGAGAGGAGTGGAAGATGGGCCCGAATCCCGCGAATCGTGCTGAGCATATTACCAGAGGATTCGTAGCGACGATCAGGGTAGACGCAGAAGTCAATCTTCTTATTGGGGGTTAGGGGGCGCGTTCGATGCGGTAGTCTTAGAGGAAAGATGGTGTAAATTTGTGTACAGCAAAGGGTCAGTAGTTGTCACAACGTTTCAGTAGGTTTTCAGAAGACCCTATCAAGCTGTGACATCGATCAATCACTGGAGGGTGCTTTTCACCAGAGTTCGAAGAGCGAGGCGAATGAATGGGTGATGAACTCCATGGTTTTAGGCTGCCTCAGATAGGCAGTGCCTCAAGGGCATGAATGCATCTTCCGAGTTCAAATTCGGACACAACTTGTCGCCACAATCTGAGCAGCTGAACTCCTTGTCCTCGTATATAGCAGCCCTGTCAGGATGTATCACTAAGCCGCTGCTTCATCCTACACATTCGTACAACCATGATCAGCGCATCCTCGCACTTCACCAAGCCGTGACAGCCTTGTACACGTTCCTGTGAGTGGAGAGTGTAGATCTTATGATTCGGAATGGGGCGTATAACGATGTCGTGGTGCGAGAGCTATTGCTATTGTTCGTATCGTGGGAGGCAGCGCCGAGTGATGGTCGGCGACGACTTATTACTGAAGATACACAATAGGCTTCGCTTATGGCGAGCGAAGACTCTTCTTACTCTCCTCTCCGTCGCGATATCGATATCGACTGGTTTGTCACTCGGGTTCGGGTTCGAGCTTGGTACAGCGCGTCTGGTCGTCGTTCGTCCTTTTGACCATTGTCTTTCTTATATTTCGACGGCTAAGGGGGGTTAAAGAGTCGCAAGGAGACGTCGAGCGAGTAAGCGATTCTTTATTACTATCTATCGTGGATCTAGGTATATCGAGTCGGCTGTCAGTGGTCGAACTTCGATTCGCCATAGGGTTGGAGGCTTCGGGGGCATCGTGGACTTCGTCAACTTCGGTCGGCTCTAGTACCAGGTTTTCTCTTCCTCGGCTTGGCTACAATAGATGACAAACAGTTATAACAATTCACTCCACGATATTTAACGGCGATTACCGATGTTCTCGGCATTTTGCGAGTGCCGAACGCGTTTGTGGAGTGAGGGGGATTGCAATGACGGATCTGGATGGTGCTGAGCAGAAGCCACGTCTTAGCCACAATACGCGCCACACCACAGTTACCCTACATCGACACAATGAAGATGGTATAAGAACAGCCTGATATGCTTGAGACATCGCGAATGGGATTTGATGAGATCAATCACATATTTTTCGAATCATACGATAGCTAGAATCATTGGGAGTAATTTATAAGAGTTGATTAACGTTGCATCTGTTCTTCAATGATGATTGATGAGGTAGGGCAGGCATTCACCACACTGGACGTAAAATATCTTAAGATGTCTTTCCACCTCTCTTGTACGGCTTCCAATACCATCAACTTACTGTTTGTCTTGACGGTGATTGCCAACGATGGGCAACTCTTCATCAAAAGACTCATTAGTCACTCCTCTTATCTCACAAGAAACGTACAATCTGAGCATCCCGCACAAGCTATCAGCATCATTCACCAAAAGAGTCTCTCTTTGACTCTTCAATGCCAATTAACAGATCCAGCCTCTGAACGCGCTTTTGTCGTGCGCGTGCCGCCTAGCGCGTACCACGACGTCATTCTCTACGATGGCCCAGACGTGACATGCCCCGTTCTTGCAACAGCAAAGAAGAACATGATGCTCAAGTACGACTTTCGCATTAATTTACCTGGTCTCTCAAATGAGGAAAGTGCATGCGAGGAGTTATTACGATGCTCGACGGTCACCAAATTGAAGGAAAGGTACTGGTTTGCTGCAGATTGGAAGCCAAGAGCAGCGCATTGAGAGATTTGAATGGCGCTCCACGGGTGGGATCCCCGCTGACAACGAGTCGAGTGCGGGCTGGGGATGGAAATTGGTAAGGGTTGGTAGGCGGAATGATGAGCAGAATGCACCGCAGATGAAGAAGTTGTAGCGGTGTTTCGAACTCACAGATCTTTAAGCTTAAACAAGATTAGAGACTTGGTATTTGAAGGGAGCGGCGCAACGGGAAAACTTGGAACACGGTGGGAAGTTATGACACTCATAAGTTGGGCTTGTGTCTGGTTCCGGCATGTTTGATCCATTGTTACTGATGATCAACGAAGAGGTTGGCGATATGAAGGGCCGCACAAATTGCTTTTGCAGCGAACGTTGGATAAATTTAGCGATGAGGTCCACTAACTTTATGATGCTAAACTGGTCTTCAGGGTCCATGACGTAGTGGTTTCTAGACCCATTTCCAGTGCCACGTCAGCTGCTATACGATCTTCACGACTTACGTTCGTATGGCAAATACGTTGATCGCGTCAGAAGGATAAGTTTTAATTGTTACAAGGAATGAAGAAAAATCCGTGAGATTCTCTAAAGTAAATCATCAATTCAACGTGGTTCGAAGTGCTGTCCCGTTGTCCTTACAACAGCCTCAAACTCAGAAACAGCCGCTATAACACGTTACATGGAACCCCTGTCCAATACGCTTTCTCACTGGGACAGTTGAACAACACATCAAAACAATATGATGAGGTTGATAACGCTCACAGGCAGCGTGCTTGCTGTGTTGCCAGGTAGCGCAAGAGGCCAATCCGACCAGGAGGGAACAGTATGCGGTAATCAGAGATTTGGGGAACTAAACGATTCCCTCTCATGTCAGTTCAATCTCAATTAACCCCAGGACTTGTACTGATGCCCTGCAGATTACCCCAACGCATGGAACAAAAAGAGCCCCAAAAGCGGCTTTGTGTGCCTCAAAGTCGACAACAGCACACCGGCATTCGACGCAACATGGGACTGGGATAAGAACATCCAAGACGTACATTCCTTCCCCTATGTTCGCTTCAACCATCCGAATCTACCAATGCAAATAAGTGACATTGAGTCGATTCGCCTGTCGACAGAGTGGATGTACATGCCAGGCGGTCCCAGTAAAATATCTCAGGATTTCAGCACTTCAAAATGGGCAGAGAACAAAGCGGAGCTGGCGAGTAACGGTGTTCAGGCTAATGCGGCGTGGGATTTCTTTCTTGACGATGATCGGAACAGAACTTTGTATCCGCAGGTTGCAGCTGTCGAGTTCATGGTTTGGTTGGGGAGAGTAGGTGACCCATGGTGGCTGGGTCGACAGAATAACAGTATTTTGTCGACCGTGAGTCTAGGCCAGACAGAGTTGTAAGTACCATATCTCGCCCTTACGGTCCTCAGTATGTATCTGACCTCACTAGTTCATTGTTCTACGGACGCAACTCAGGCGGAACCCATGTCTTCACGGCCGTCACCAAGAATAACACCGACATTCTGTCTTTTGACGAGGATTTCTACCCGCTTTTCAAGTACATTCTCGAACAAGCCCATAAGCATATTGAAGACCCAGACGATCTGCCGAAAAACCCTTGGCTAGGGATTATTGAGTTTGGAACGGAAACATGGCTATCGAATGGGAATGTCACGTTCACTGCTGCTAACTTTGCGATGGATCTGAAGGGGAATGCGACGGAGACTGATCGCAACTCAACGACAGGTGGAAATGAAGGCAACAAAACTAGTGGTGATAATGGAGACAAAGGTGATGGTAAGAGTGACAGGGACGGCTGGACCAGTAAGGGCGATGAAGAGGACGACGCTCGAAGGCTTATGAGCCGGCCTGTGCTGGGCTACGTCGTGGCAGCAGCGTTGGTGATCAGCGCTGTCCTATCATGAGATCTATCGATTGCAAAACTTTAATGATTAATAGATAATTCCAAACACTAGAAACCCATATAACAGAATGACCCAGCCATCAAGTTGAAGCGTGTGAGAATTGCCAGGTGGCGATTAGTTGCTGCTGTTCTGTATCTGAACTTGGTGCTTTTCGAATCGAGACAGCATAGTGTTTATAACTGTACTTGGCTTTGGCAATTAACACGTATCTATTTGTGCAGTTTCGCCTTCCCTGTTTGTTTCAGGCTGAAAGAAAGACAGCGCGATAAAAATTGTACCGCCCCGGTTATAGATTGCCGTGAAATCGAAAAACGACCTCTTAAACAACGTCTCATGGGTCTTTCGTCAATTACGCTACTACGTGAATAATGTCTTCAAACGTAGTCGCGATCCTCAAAAGGTTTAGTCGCAGGATTCTAATCCAGGCATCTGTTGGTGGGACGACGGGCCAAGAATGCTTAAATAACTCATTTCACGATATTCTTTGCGCGATCAAGGTCGGCCATCCAATAATAATGACAACACAATCTTCGCCTCCCACAGAGGGCCGTCTCCGACGCGCTCTCCGTGCACTTCCATTCCTCGCCATAACTTCTCTCATGATAAGAGCATTCGGAATGGCCGAGTCCATTGGCCCTGTTATTGAGGAAATGATCCAGACTTCTGCCTTTACAGCTCCAGGAGTCGAAGTACCTGTTATCAAGAACTTCTATGGTGTTCCCGTGCTGGATGACATATTCAACATTGTCACGGTTGCTTTTGCGAACCTACAGTTCTTCGTTGACGAGAAAGCCTACTGGCAATCGCTAGTGTTCCTGACGGATTTTGCAGGCATGTACGTTGTTATTTTGATCGAGGCTTATAGACCAGGGAATACGTTTATGATCACCAAATAGTAAGTGCAGAGCCTTGCTGAAGATATCTTCTAACTGCCTATTAGTCCTGTTGTCTTCTTACTTTTGTCTCAAATAATCGCTATCGGGTGTACCGTGCCCATCTTCTTCTTTCTGGCTTACGTCTTCACACCTGCATACAAACTTACTACACCAGGCCTGCGTCGGCTCAGTGCTGGGTCATGCAAGGCTATCTGTGTGGCGGTCATCCTGAGCTATTATCTGCCTCACTTCCCATCTTACTTTAATGCTTCCCTTGAAAGGAGAAACTGGTGGAACTGGATCTGGCAACTGTATCCTATCTGGGGATCTAGCATCATGTTTGTGCTATCTAAGATATTTGGCTGGGCAAAGGAATCGACAAAGGACCTTAATCTGGAACAGAATCTTCTTCGAATGGCCATAGGGGCCTGCAGTGTTATCAGCACGGCAATATGGTTGTATACCATCGCATCTACGAAGGATTCCATATTTGAGGTCTTTGTGCCGCAGTACTTGATCGATTTTCCTCAAGAACCCAGCGTTGGGCTACGAACTGTCATACAATACGATTACATTTGCTGTTACGGAGCAGGCTACATGTGGTTGGCTTACCACTTCAGAGACCTCGAGAAACTTGGGCTTTGCAGCATCTCTTGGGTTCGAGCCATTGGTGTTACTGTTGTGCTAGTCTTCTTGACTGGACCGGGAACGCTGTTTCCCATTCTTTGGCTCTTGAGAGAAGAGCTGATGACTGCGGCGAGTGATGGGGTCAAGCAATCTAAAGATTGAGGAAGAAAAGCGTCTGGGCAGGAAAATGTTGTCATGTCAGCTCACCTCAGATGACTGACATGCAGCGAAGTCGATTTCACTTCAGGCACGTCGAGCATACCTAATCTGGCCATGCGACGGCATGGCTATTCCTCTTCACGGGTTAATTCCCAGCTTTTATGGTACATCAAGATATACAAAAGCCTCAAATTTAATATGTGTCTTTTGGATTCAGCCAATTCTCCTTCAGCGAGCAACACGTCAGTGAGCCTCGGGTGGCGGTGGTTATAATTTATCTAAGGTTCATAAGGAGCGAATGTCGCTGATACCACTGAAGCCGCTACAATGTTAGTGGTTAGGTGTTTTAGGTAGCGCATTGGCCGTGGATCAATAGGTTGGTTTTACATGGCATTTAGCGAGAACTTGCAGTTTCATTTTAGTGCAGCAAAAGAACTTGTCAATAAGTTTACATGACTCAGTATGCAGTCATTCGAGTATACCTAGAAACCATAAGCCAAGCATCTGATGCGAGTCTATTTTAACCAATTTATAACTTCGGCTTCTGCCGTGTCGATATTGTTGGATGCCGAGATGTCCTAGCGCAATGAATACGCTCAAGCCAATAGACGCTTCGAAACTTGACACTGAAAAGAGATTAAACCCGGTGGCAATAGGGGACTTGACTCCGCTGGCCTTTGAGTCACACCGTTACCGATTGGCTACGTCGAATAACTGAGCCACATTTGCGGCGTCAAGAATCTAGAATGGGACATTTCTTTATACTTGTAAGACAATAGGGCTGGAAGACGAGTATTTAAGTATCTGCCGTGGACGTGAGATTTTTCTTGTGATTGTATCACAACTATTATTTACCTCATCACTGTTTACGCCTGCCGGCTTTTCGTCATGCCGTCAATTCTCCAGGCCTCCCACGCTCTTCACTACATCGCAGGCTTCTCTGCTGTAGGATTTTATGCCTTTCATACTCTTGGCAATCTGGGACGTACGAAACCTGCCAAGACTGCTTCAGCTCGTCTCTATGACCGACTCGCGATTGGATTAATACTTCTCGGCTACACGGCAGAGGGTATAGTGACGATTCTTGAACGAAACGAACACAATAAGGAAGCACAGACGGTCCATCTAGTTCTGCTGATTACTGTGTGGTCGCTCATTTGGATCCAGCAAGATCCACTCCGGCCTTTAATTCTGGGAACATCACTTACTACTCTGGCTTTGGAGATACCACTTCTAGTATTCTCCGCACTCGGCAACTTAAAAGGCACTCTTTCTGTGGCACAACTTGCCTCTCAATCAACTCGAATCATTCCTCTCATCTTCCTCGTGCTTTACTATCTCACAAATCGTGGAAATGAATACACTGAGCTCTTTGACAACGAAGAGTCTCAACCTTTTCTACCAGCAAACAGCACTGCCGACCACACAAGCTATGGAACTCAGCCCCCGAGGGACTCTGAATACGATAGTGATGGGTTCACTTTAGGTAGCGACTCAGAGGATGACGTTGCTGACATTAAGCACGAGCGAGCCAAGCGACTCAAGGAAAAGGGTGGCTGGTGGGGATATCTTTCTGACTTTTCCACTTTCCTACCGTTCTTGATTCCCAAGAAAGATCGCAAGGTCCAATTTGCCATCTTGATCTGCGTCATTTGTATTGTCGCTACTCGAGCTTTCAATGTCCTGGTTCCTCGTCAACTTGGCATTGTTGCAGATCAGTTACTCGCCAAGCAGAACCCTTTCAAAGCCCTCTTTGTCTGGCTCGTCTTGAGTATTCTGTCTCATGATGTTGTGATTGGTTTGGCCGAAAACCTAGCCAAGATCCCCATTAAGCAGTTCTCTTACCGATCGCTTACCAATGCTGCTTTCAATCACGTCCTTTCTCTACCCATGGAGTTTCACTCTGAGCGTGACTCGGCAGAAGTCATGAAAGCTATCGAACAAGGCGAAGCTCTGACAAATGTCCTAGACAACCTCGTCATAGAACTCCTACCAACATTCATAGACTTGATGATCGCCTTCATCTTTCTGTACTGGAAGTTCAACAGCTACGTTGCTCTTACAATGGCCGCCGCGGCAACTATGTTTGTAACACTCGAAGTGTATGCAACGAGCTGGAATTTGGATAATCGGAGAGAGTCATCAAAGTCTAGGAGAGAAGAAGCACGCGTCATGCACCAGGCTGTTCAGGGTTGGCAGACCGTTACTTACTTCAACATGTTTGGTTTCGAGAGACGCCGTTTTGCAAATGCTGTTGATATGCAATTGTCTGCTGCTAAGAACTGGGAGAGACGAGACGCTGCGATCCAGACTTTGCTAGATGGTATTGTACCTTGCACGTTCTTCACCCTGGCAAGTCTTGTTATTTATGACATCTACCAAGGAGGATCATCGCCTGGTGACTTTGTCTTCTTCATTCAGTACTGGGAGTACCTTATTTGGCCTCTCAAATTCCTGTCTCACCAATACCGCTCTCTCATGTCGGACCTGGTGGATGCCGAACGTCTTCTCTACCTGCTTCAGACGAAGCCAAGCATTACTGATAAGGAAGGGGCGAAGGAACTGGAAAAGGTTCAAGGTCGTGTTGCATTCGAGAATGTTTCATTCTCTTATGACCCGCGCAAGCCCACTATCCAGAACCTCTCCCTATCCGTCGAACCGGGACAGACTGTGGCACTAGTTGGTCAGACGGGTGCTGGAAAATCGTCCATCATGAAGCTTCTCCTACGTTTCTACGATATCAACGAAGGCTCTATCAAGATCGATGGACACGACATTCGCGATATTACTCTTAGCTCATTAAGGAATGCTCTCGGAGTCGTCCCCCAGGACCCATTGCTTTTTAACGCATCGATTCTCGAGAACATGCGCTACGCCCGCCCTTCCGCTACAGACGAAGAGATATATGACGCATGCCGCGCGGCTGCCATTCATGACAAGATCCTCAGCTTCGTTGACGGCTATAACACAGAAGTTGGAGAACAAGGAGTCAAGCTATCTGGAGGCGAGATCCAGAGATTAGCAATCGCTCGGGTCTTCTTGAAGAACCCTCCTATTCTTATCCTGGATGAGGCCACCAGCGCAGTTGACACAAATACTGAGTCAAGTATTCAGGGTGCCCTTGACGAGTTGAAGCGTGAGAGGTCAACTTTTGTCATTGCACATAGACTATCAACTATTGTTAGTGCGGATAAGATTCTGGTGATCCATGATGGACGGGTTGTTGAGTCAGGCACTCATGCCGAGTTGATCTCAATAGACGGAAGATACAGACAATTATGGAACAAACAGGTTGGAAGCAAGTAAAGGAAAACCTTGAGAGGTTTCACTCAAGGTTCATTAGCATTAGGTTCGGGGTGGCATGCATTATTAGACTTTTTATATACATTCTTTTTATTCTATAAACTGTGCTCAGTCGTATACGGAGGCCTTTGACCACTTTGATCCGGCCCTGATCCTCTTTCCATAGATATAAAACACGAAAGGGACAGGGATCAAGAGCGCTGCAAACCCACCTGTGATGCTAGATCCAGGACCAACTCCAATATTATGGTATAGCGGCCCGACGACCAGTGGGAAAGCAGCCGCAAAACATGATCGTAGGAATGTGTTAGCTGCCACAGCGGATGCCGCGTACATGGTAAAGGTGTCAACAAGGTAGTTGAGTGCGGCTTGGAAGATGGTAAAGAAGCCTGTTCCTAGCAAAACCAGACCAATGCAAGGAACAATCCAGTGAATACTTGTGTTTCCACCAGTCCACGCGATGACGAACTGACCACCACTGAAGATAACAGACCCAACCATCATAGGCGGAAGGCGCTTTTCCGGCACGGCTCTGTTTCCGGCCGCATGGTAAGCCTTGTTGTAGAGTAGCTGGTTATAAACATTTGCTCCGCATCCAAGGATAGCGCCAAGAAGGATACAGACGAAAGGTAGTGCAGACACCAGGGTACCCCAGCCTCTGATCTCCCTGAAGATGATAGGGATGGCTCCAAGCTGCATGTAGAGAATGCCGTAGCAAAAACTAGCGTACAAAGCAACGAGGAAGCAAATCGGGGTCATGAGAAGTTGGACTGGGCGTACCAGGAACTTTCGTGCCAGTTCATCGATACTGACATCCCATTCCTCGAATTTGGCGTGAAGGGCCCAGTTTCCGGTCTCATGTCGTAATCGTCGAGCCTTGTAGATGAGAAGCTTCGGTGGATAGCTCTCGTCAACAAAGATGACTGCCAATGTCAAAAAGATGATCTGTACAATACCGGTGAGGTACTCGGTCCATCTCCAACCCAAACTTGGTTCTTGCACAACAGCAGCTGATACAATGGGACCTGAATGAGCGAACAGTTAGCTTTGCAACCTATTGAGATGCGAATACTTGGAGCATAACATACCTAATACGGGCCCACCAACAACAGCCATAGCATATCCCGCCATGGCAATTCCTCTCTCAGTCGGAGGATACAAATCTCCTAGAACGCCACCAGTATTTGTAACAGGCGCTGAAGCAAAGAAAGCACAGAAGAATCGCGTGATCATAAGAGTCTGCAAATCCTTGGCCACAGCACTCCCGAAACTGAAGCACAGGGCAATGAACATAGGGATAAGAACGGCTTGTCGTCGACCATAAACCTCGCTCAGCGGCGCCCAAAGAAGAGGTCCAATACCGAATCCGACAAGAAAAAGTGTTGTACCTAGTGTCGCAACTTGTGTGCCAACGTGAAAATGCTCTGCGACTTGTTGTGTTCCGGAGGAGTACGATGATGACGCCCACGTTGCAGACATGGTGACCAAACCGTAGAGCATAGTTGTGATGACCTTTTTCTTTGTAGGCCAGTTCATTGGGCGATAAGGATCGTCAGGTCCATCAAAATCGACGAGTTGATCATCTGTTGTCTTGACATGAGCTAGAGGATGAGTGAATTGGGGTATTGGTCTTGATCGAATTCGCGATATAGCTGATTCTCGTCGCGAAACAGTCCGTGTCATGGACATGTTGTTGGTAGGCGCTCTGATACTTTCCCAGCCATTGTCGCCGAGTGAATAAGTGTCCGAGTTGGCTCGATTGTTGCCAGTTGCTGGTCGACGAGATTGTGACGATATTGAAGACTCTTCATCGCTAGTGTGGTTTGCTGATGATGAGATAGATTGACGTCTCGGGTCATGCCCGGAGGGACTATGAAAATCTTCAGACTTCTCCATGATGTTGCAGACTCAATGCACTAAGAATTGATTGTCCCCTCTAAAAATAAAACCATGTGGGCTTTGTAGTGTTTTTATTCGTGCCAGGTTTTCCTGATTGTACCGGTCCCGCCATCGGCGACTAGCACTAAACGCCGAAAGTGGTTGTCAAATAGACTTTGGTGGTTGATGACTCGTCCTTTTTTTCTGGAGGTGGCAAAGGAAACTCGGTCAACAAGGTCTTTTCGCCAATTCGTTTGACGTCATCTTCAGTAAGTTTTTGACAAGTTTTTGCAGGGACAAACCGTTTTCTTGTGGAGACTGTTGATCTGTGCTTAATTCGCGTTGGCTTATCTGCTCCGCGTCGCGAGCAATATGCAGTGAGTTGAGCGGGAATAACATGCGAATAACCTCATCGGCACACAATTGCCGGTTACGGCCCGGTGACTTGTAAACAAATAGGGGTTGTTTAATGAGGCTATTCACATCAAACTCGATGATCGATTTTAACTCCGAGTAACATACATGAATACTTCTATTTGCTTACTCTATCCACAAATCTCGCTTTCGCGACTCATCTTTAAAGGCGAGACTTGTCGGATTCTCCTCGCGCGGGCTTCCACTCAAAATGGTGTTTACCTTTGACTGGATCGCCCTTATGTTCCTCCTTGAGATCGAACTTATGGTTGCCGAAATAGTCTAACTCCGCTTCCGTCAACTGTGTCGGTAGTTCAACCGATGTCGAGTACTTGTAATACTCTAGACTCTGACTCATAGCTGGAACAACCATGTCTGCTTCGAGTGCTGCAATGACAGATTTCCTGACAGATGGTAGGAGAATAGCGAGCTGCTTTGCAAGTTCGGCGTTTGACATCAAGTTCTCCGATGAAGACGACTGGCCATAGACCTTCTTCAGGAGATTCATGATGCCGCTCGCTTGGATGATGGAACCGGCGCTCCAGACGTGTAACAGTTCTGGGTAGTTGATGTGCCATTCTCGCTGCTGATCCATCTCTCGGATGACCTGAAGTCCCTGAATGAAACAAAGTAAGAGGCAGAAGTAAGTTGCTTTACGAAGATCTTCAACGAATTCATTTTTGGAGCTGACCTTGATGGTTGTCGGCTGGATCGGATATCCTGAAGCTTGCGCATCGGCAACTCGCTTCTTGAGTTCTGCTGACGTGCATCTGAAGAGGTGTGCACTAAGTATGTTCGCTGCCGGGACGTGGAGTCTGACCGCTTCTTCACAAGACCAGGTGCCTGTTCCTTCAGTGTTGTCAACATCCTGGACGACCTTGTCTTGAACACGTTCAAGCACATGCCGACCTTGGGAGTCTCGAGTCCTGTTGATATCAACAGCGATGTAGATCAGGAATGTGTTGTAAAGCTCTTCGGACTGGTTCCATTTGGCAAATACCTCTGCAGCTTCATCGTAACTAAGCTGCAGGCCCCTGGTGAGGATGTACCAACCCTCAGAAATGACTGACATCATTCCTTGTTCGATGCCATTGTGAATCATCTTCACATAATGACCAGAGCCTCCAGGTCCTATTGGGCTGGCACGTGGTTGGCCGTCTCCATCCTTGGCCGCTACGGACCTCAAAAGCGGCATGAGGATCTCTAGCGCTTTCGGATCTCCTCCTGGGGACATGGATGGTCCAGCTCGTGCGCTCTGATAACCGCCTGATACACCGCATCCGACATAATAGATACCGTCCCTGCCGAGATCGATCTGTCGTCGTTCCGTGTTCACGTAATATTCATTAGAACAGTCAAGGATAATGTCCCCTTTGTCCAGGTGTGGGCGAAGCTCTTGAACGCATTGATCGCCAGGGTTCCCGTGGGGGATGCTGAAGATAATGACACGTGGATGATTCTCGGATTTTACCTCATCACATAGCTGAGCATAGCTTTGTTGGCGATGGATCCGACTTTCCTGATCGACGTCTTTAACCATTTTTTCTGCAACTCTCATGTTGTTCTCACCTGTAAGAAATAGGATTAGCAGGACACCGATGGCTTTATGTCTTTCGCACTTACTAATATCGAAATAATAAACATGGCAGCCCTTTTCTGCAAACAGCAGAGACATCATGGAGCCCATGCTTCCGACTCCAACCATTCCCACCTGACATAATCGCGGTTAGGTGAATTGAAATACAAACAACACTTTGGGCATACCTTTCCAATAGTGTTTTCTGACATGGTGGTTGTAGTGGCGAGTGTATGAAACTGATTAAGTGCTGTGCGCTTCGCTTGAGGCTTTGGTATTAGGCAATGGAAATAATGACTATAGACGTAAGATGATAAGAATCAGAACAAAACAATTCTTTTCAGGATAAATTTTCTTATGTCGAGATGTATTCTGCCGCTGATAAGAAAAAGAATTAAAGACAATTGCCGGCGCGTGTCGACTCTGATATCAATTTGACGTCACAGTGAACAACGACCCATTCTTTTCGACCCTTGACTATTTCTAATGTCATATCAAATCGAGTCAGTATTTCGAAGCTTGATGAACCCTATGGAATAAAGGAATAGTTACTGGCCTCTCTCCAGTCATAGACTTTACGCTGCACCTTTTCTTCAATATGTACAATGGTAACACTCGTGTCACAGTGCAAGACCAGACCCGACTACCCTAGACCGACAGGACAAGTGATCTTAATTATGTGGCGATACGTTATTGCAGAAGATCCTAAACGCAGCTCCTTGAGCTACATCTTACCAATAGAAGCTAACCTACCTACAGTGCCTATCTAGTAATAGAACCTATTCCGCCTAAAGCATTCCCCGTTCGCTTGTAGACTGAGCCCGACCCACAACAATTTTAAGGAATTATTTACAAAACATGGTATTTAATGGTTATATATTAATAGTTATATAT
>JAAVUC010000100.1:50089-98001 GCA_014898925.1 Fusarium nelsonii | reverse complement strand
ATTTTACCCCCCCTTCGCCCAGGCCAGACCTCAATCACGCCAGGCAAACAGGCAAGCAGGCAGACGCAACGCGGGCCAAAATTTTTCCCATCCCCATAATTTTGTCCACGCCTCTGCAGAACCCGCAACTCCACGCCTCCTCCTCCTCCCCCAAGTCCAGCCAAACCCAGCTTCATTATCGACACCCCCAAAGATCCTGGGTCCCAGGGTTTGCTTCATACACACGCTCCGCAATCTGAACTACACTGCACCGCACCGCACCGCACACCACCGCGCTCCGCTCCGTATCAGCACCTCGTGCCCGGCGATATCAACGTCACGGCGGCATCGTTCGTCCTTTGCTCACCGTCACCGTCACCGGCCACCGTTACGGCCTTCGGCTGCGGCAACGGGGCCACGACACCTACCGGAGGGAGCGTGACAAAGGACCACGAGAGCCTCGTCAAGAGCATCGCAAGAGTCACGTAACAAAATCTATCATCATACAATTGACTCGGTTCTCTGAATCACGTCACGTCACGTCACATCCTACTCTACTTTGCTCGCCCTTCGCGATCGAACCGCGATAAGAATCACATCCGGCGTATCCATTGGACCTGTTATCTGCGCACTCAATTACTTTCGCGTCCAAACTTTCGCGTTTGTAATCCGGCCCATCTGCCGGGGCCTGACCAGACGACATGTCGAGTCTGCGTCCGGGATCCAATAACCATACTGGCCTAAACTTTCCCCAGGCCAGTATCCGCCGCAACCCATATCCTCCTCCTCATCCAGCCCAGCAGAATAAACAATCACCTGCGCCTCATTCCGCCTCTCCATATCAGACGCAGGCTTATCAACCTCAACAGCCGCCTACTGGATACCCTCAGCATCTTTTTTCGAATCCCACGCATGTGAATGGTAGTCTTTCCAATGGCTCCTCACGCTCTTCGACCTCGCACATGTCTAATGCGGTGCCGAGCCCGCTCGACATGTCCAACCCTCGAGGAGTACCACAGTCACGCTCTCAGATGGTGTTTCCTACCCTGCAACAGGTTGTGCCTAATCAGCTCCACCATCCTCAGCAACAACAACAGATGCACCCCCAGCATTTGAGCCATCCTTCCCACCCTCTCAACCAGCCTCGGCAAACTCTTCATCAGCATCACGCTCAGCAATCTCCTCAGCAGCGGCCTCAATCTCAACAAGCTCAGCCGACCCCAAAGCTCGGCCAAGTTCAAGTTAAGCCCCAGGCCCCCTCGCCTCCTCTCCCTCAGCAGTCGAGTCAACAGCAGGCCCAATCACACCAGCAGCTTCAGCAACAACTCCAACAGCAGCAACAGCAGCATCACTTGCAACAACAGCAACAGTTACAGCAGCAGCAGCATCAACAGCAACTCCAACAGCAACAGCAACAGCAACAGCAGTTACAACAGCAACAGCAGCAGCAGCATCAACAGCAACAAACACACCAGCAAGTTCACCCGCAACAACAGCAGCATCAACAGCAACAGCACCAACAACAGCAGGCCCAGTTGCACTCACAGCAACAACAACAACTCCGGACCCCTCAACAAGAGCAGCAGCAGCTCCAGCACCCACAGCAGCATGAACAGCCACGAGCCCAGTCACATCAACAACCGGCGCCTCGTCAACAAAAGCAGCAGAAGCAACGTGATCAACAACGAGAGCAGCAAAGGGATCAACAGGCTCAACAGCAGCTTCAGCAGCAGCAGGCTCAGCAGCAAGCTCAGCAGCAAGCTCAGCAACAGGCACAACAACAGGCCCAGCAACAGGCCCAACAACAAGCCCAGCAACAAGCTCAGCAGCAAGCCCAGCAACAGCAAAAGCAACAGCCTCTTCCTGCAGACCCAACCCAGCAGCAGCAGGCACAGCCACAACAGCAAAAGCCAGATGCTAACGGGGACGAATCGATGGAAGTCGACAGCCATGCAAACGCTGAAGAGACTGGAGGTTTGGACATGAAACTCCTTGCCGACCCTAACTACATCCCCACGCAGCCATTGGGTGAGATGATGTCTCCGCCTCCAGAGGGTGGCAGCTATCCAACTCTCGAGGCTGTGCAAAAGGCTGTTCTCCGATACTGCACCTCTGTCGGCTATGCTATTGTCATTGGCCGTTCCAAGAAGACCGTGCCCGGACTGAAGAAGGTCCTTTTTGTTTGTGATCGTGCTGGTAAGCCGCCAAGCCGCGTGAGTCCTGAGTGCCGAAAACGCAAGACTTCTTCACGAAAGTGTGATTGCCCATTTGGCTTCTTTGCTATCGAACAGCGAACTCAGTGGACGATTCGATATCGTCCAGACCCTGCTCATCTCCAGCACAACCACGGACCAAGTGAGAGCCCATCGCATCATCCAGCTGCCCGAAAGCTTGACAGTAAAATGGTCGCCGCTGTGAAGCAACTAAAGGAAAACGGTGAGTTTATCGACCAGAGGAACCGATTCCATACTAACTGCAATGAGCAGGCGCTGGCGTCTCGGAGACGCTGCAGATACTGCAGACCGAGAACCCGGACTGTCACCTCCTGCCCCGTGACATATACAACGCTCGTGCGGCTATCAATCGCAACCCTCAAAAGGTTGCTACGGGCCTCGCTGAGAACAGGCCAGCCATATACAGCAAACCCCATCAGTCTCCCGAAGACCGCATACGTGCCGAGCTGAGACGAGAAATTGCCAAGGCTCGTGAGGATATGCAAAAAATGGAAGAAGAGAAGGACAAAGAGATCAATGAACTAAAAGAAAAACTTGAGGAGAAAGAGGGGATTATCAAGAAATTCGAGGAGTTCATCGACATCTGCAACGAGCGGGTTATGTTTCAACGTCAGCGACTGGCTGGAAGCAACGGTAATGGGGCAAATCAACCTCAAGTCTAACGTCTCGTTCTGGCGCCTTGTTAGGTCTAGTGACCCGCATCACGAGTATTTAGGATATTGAAGATTGGATTATTCAAGGATTATGAGGGCGTTCGAATGGGTAATGCTTCGCATTTGCGTTTACTTTATGATTTGGCTTGTGGATTGTTCTCGTTGAGGGGTATGGGCGGTATGTTACTTTGGGAGCATGGTTTAAGATTATGATGCAGCTTGCTTAACGCAATTGGTGTACACTCGCCTTTGTACAGCGGCAGATACGGTGAAGTTATGGAACGTACATGATCATTTTCTTGACACGATTTGTATTGCTGTGCATCTGCAACTGGCTGGTACTTCTATAGTAGGTGATCCAGTCTCGATACCTCTTTCCCAATCTAATCATAAATGATAATATGCCAAGTAGTAGATCCATGAGATTCAGTACTCTCTCTGTATTGGCTTTATAAAGGTTGAGTAAAGCCATCTATCGAGATTTATTTAGTGCAACCCGTTAGACGGAGTAAGCTTACCTAGGGTCAAGTACCCACTTGCACTTGTTAATTAATGATAGGGGTCGATAGAGTATCAATTGACATTTCACGAAGCTGCAGAGCGATCTGTCATGCCATGCACGATTGCTAAGAAATGACACTTTTTCGTTCTTTTCGTTGCCTGTCTTAGTCGTCTCTGTCTAGCTTCAGTGACCCATGCTTGCTATGAAACATACAGCTTATGGGCTTAAATGGCATGCATCCAAATCCCTTGTTGAAAGCTCCCGTCCCATCTTATTTGGCGTATCAACATGCAGCCCAGCCCAGTTGGGGACCCCTCTAGGTGCGGCGGGTGCGGGAGGAATGGACGCCATGCTGGCGGTCCAGGCTGGAAATCTGTGACCAATCGAAACACGCATAGGCTCAACAGACGGGTCGCATACCCCACCCCATCAATCTGCAGTGGCCTGCGGCGGCTTGTAACATTGGCTTCGGCGCCATGTGCGTGCTTCTATGCGGGCGATTGTTCGAACTGCCAATGGGGTATGGAAAAGATACAGAATGCTTGATCTAGATCTAAGGGTCCTTGTTGCTGTACGGAGTACTGTGGGATCTATCTATAGCTGGATCATTTTTCTGGTTTCGTGAATATTTTCTGTGTCTATTAGAGATATACAGTTAGCTCGAGAACATAAAGCTGATCCGCAAAACAACAAGCTGTTGTTCACAGCCTCGAGATAGGTGTTAAACGATACCTTAGTACCTACTACCCATTTGTGCTAGGTGACTTACTAGTAGTAACTAATATTTGCTTGCAATTCAATGAAAGGTGTGGCTCGACGCCCAATAGCGGGACAGGTCCTCCAATGGACTCCTGACACATCCATCCTATCCAATTGCCGATCAGACCAGTCGCGACAGGGGTTCCCCCTGAGCCTAAGTCGCGTGAATGCGGTAGAAACCCAGCCAGAGGTGTGGTACGGTGCTCTGAGGAAAGGAAAGTCAACAACTCCTGGATGGTGAACCTCATCTTATTCTACCAAACCCCGATCGGTCGCTGAGGACTTCATACCATCTCCGCGACTTTATTTCACAACGAAAATTGTTGATACTCAACACTACGCTCCTTAGTATTTGAGCTTAACTTTCGATTTTGCTAAAGCTGTTTTAATATCCGACTTGCCATAAAGCTATTTCACCCAATCCGAAGCTGTCGACCGCCACATAGACCCTCCTCGATTGCTCTTCGTCCCATACCCATACCGAACCGACGACTTGGAAATGACTGCGTGGTGCTGAACTGGACATACACTCTTCTTTCGATCTTCATTCAACAATAATGGAGGTCACATCGCCCGCCGTACCGAGCCCAGGAGCTTCCGCTAATGGCGTTACGTCCCCGTCCTTTCCCACTATCGAACCCGAGCGCGTTGTCGAGCATCTCGCTTCCGTTTGCGAGATCGCACTTGGTGCCACACGAGATGAACTTGAGCAGGTGGGAAGCTTGCTTCACAAAGCCCGTTACAGCGAGACTATTTCTCGCTGTACACGCTTTGCGAACGATACCCAGAATGTGCTCTATATCCAAAAGGATTTCGCAAGCTCGTCTGCGGTAGAGCCAGGTACCGACCCTTCTGGTGCGTTACTTCCGGAAATGAAGCAAAATGCTCTTACTGATGTGAATATAGCACCGGCATCTTACAACTACACTCTGTCCACCGAGATTTCTTCGTCGCCAACGACCGTTGCTTCTCTTGTTCTTATCAAATCCCCTCAGCCCATAGATCCGACCCGTCCTCTTACTTCTCAAATATTCATTACTAATCTTCCTGGTCCTGCATCCCTCAACGCCGGAGTTGGAGAGCAGGGCTCGGTACTCTCCCCATGGGAGGTTCTTCATTCTCAGGTCCACCACGCCTTGGTACCGTATTTTGATGCCAACACCAAGAGTCAGCAGCTGGCCAACGGGTCGCGAGGAAGAGCCGATGTGGATGCGAAAACGGGAATCCCTGTGACAAAGAAGCGACTCAACGACTTGGAATTGAGCTTGTTGCATCTCCAACAGAATGTCGATATTCCCGAGATCTCACTCACATTCCACTCGATTGTTCAGAACGTCCTCGATGAAGCTGAAGCCAACAACAACCGACCCTCCATCGATGAAATCCCTCAGAATCTTCTCCAAGACAGTACTTTCCTCAACCGTTTGCAGGCCAATGTCAATACTTGGATCAAGTCGATTCAGGGAATCACCAAGTTGACTAAGGACCCTTCCTCAAACGCGAACCAGGAGTTCAGTACTGCGAGCCAGGAAGTCAACTTCTGGTTGTCCATGGAGTCGGCTTTGGAGGGTATTGAGGGTCAACTTCGCAGCGAAGGAGTGCTCTTGACGTTGGAGATCCTTAAGCACGCCAAGCGGTTCCAGGCTACCGTGAGTTTCACGGCCGATACTGGTCTGAAGGAGGCTATGGACAAGGTGCAGAAGTACAATCAACTTATGCGAGATTTCCCTCTCGATGAGTTGCTCTCTGCTACATCACTGTCAAAGGTTGAGGAGGCTATCCAGCAGATCTTCGGGCATTTGAACAAGAAGCTGAGGATCTGCCCTTATCCTATTCGAAGGGCCCTTCCCCTCGTCGAAGCCATCTCTGCTGATCTTGACGATGTGCTTCATAGGCTGTTGTCGGGCACAGAATTGGTCAACCTTGATTACCAACAATTCAAGAACATCATGCAGACTTGCGATCAAATTTTCCAGACTTGGGAGGAAAATGTCAAAGAGTTTACTAACGTAGCTCGTGAGGTGACCCGTCGTCGAAACGAAAAGTTCATCCCCATTAAGATCGTCAAGAAGCACTCTGAACTCGAGGCGAGAATCAAGTATGTCAGCACTTTTCGCGACAACCACGAGCAGCTCCAGCGCACTATTGTTACTGTTCTTGGTCCACAAGCCACTATTCCAGGTGTGGCTGAGACTACTGGGTCTGACGGTGTCATTGTGGAGGAGATGGGTGATGTCGACGCTGTTGAGGAAGTCAAGCAGGCTTGGGAAGCTCTTCAGAACGTTGACTTGCTGGATGTTACAGATCAGGGCAAGGAGCGATGGGTACGAGCCGAGAATCTTTACAACGAACGTACGACTCGAGTAGAGAACTCCATCATCTCCAGACTTCGAGACCGGCTGGCCACTGCTAAGACTGCAAACGAAATGTTCCGAGTTTTCTCAAAGTTCAATGCTCTTTTCGTGCGACCCAAGATTCGTGGCGCCATCCAAGAATATCAGAACCAGCTGATGGACCACGTCAAGCAGGCCATCAATGGCCTGCACGAGCGTTTCAAGCAACAGTATGGCCACTCAGAGACACACGCTATGGCCCAACTACGAGATCTTCCCCCTGTGTCTGGTGCTATCATCTGGGCGCGCCAGATCGAGTTCCAGCTGGACGGATACATGCGCAAAGTAGAGGCTGTTCTTGGACCCGACTGGACTCTGCATGCAGAGGGTCATAAGCTGCAAGAGGAGAGCGAGCTGTTCAAGCAGAAGCTCGATACTAGCCGAATCTACGATGCCTGGCTCAACGATGTTGGACGACGCAAAATTTCCATCTCTGGACAGCTTTTTGAGATCGCTCGCGTGAGGTCTGCTGGTGGTATTCTCGAACTTAACGTTAATTTCGATCCTCAAGTCATCACTCTTTTCAAGGAGACCCGCAACCTGACTTGGCAATCTTACTCCGTCCCCCATGCTGTTACGACAGTGTCCAAAGATGCGAAGCGCGTTTACCCATATGCTGTTAGTTTGATGGAGAGTGTGAGAACACTCTCTCAGACTCTTCGTCAAATCTCTGTCATGGGAGAGGAGTCAGTCCTTCTCAACGGATATCGAAATGACGTGTACAGGCTGATTGGCGAAGGTGTACCGCTTCGGTGGGAATCTTTCATCAACTCACATGAGCTCTTTTATTCCGAGAACCGACAAACTCGCCCCTTGCTACCTACTGGAACTGATTTTGGACTGGCTAAAAACACCGAGAGCAAGCATGGCATGTTTATTCGCGGCTTCGCAGCGGCTGTTTCAGTGCTTCAGCAGAAGGCTGTTTCTTTGAATTTTATTCATGCTACCGTCGAGCAGGCCTTGAAAGAGCTCAGCACCTGCCCCTATGAGGAGACCGCCTTCCACAGCCGATTGGATACTATTCAATCAGCTGTTGACCAGCTGAACCTGGAACAATACGTCAACCTAGACTTCTGGGTCCGGGAACTGAATGCTAAGATTCAGTCCATTCTTCTCACACGTCTTCAGAGTGCGGTTCATTCATGGATCACCGCGTTCGAGGACGATACACCCGAGGAAGAGTCGCGCAGGAGGACCAACAACGAAGAAAACAAGGCAGAAACCCCGACTATGAAGCGCTTGGTGCTTGAAGTAGTCATGCGCAACCAAGTCATCTATCTCGACCCTCCTCTGGAATTCGCTCGTGCGAGCTGGTTCCTGCACCTTCACGAGTGGCTTGGAATCGTTTGCAATCTTCGCAAGATCAAGGCCTCTCGATACCAGATGACTCTTACCACTACTGCCAATGATGAGCTTCGCTTTACCGACTTGCCTACCGAGTGCGCCGGACTTCTACAGCGCGTTTATATCTCCATTGAAAAGAAGCTCCAAGAGATTAGTGCGTATGTCGACAAGTGGCTGCAGTTCCAGTCTCTCTGGGATCTTCAGTCTGAGCAAGTCTACGATGCTCTCGGCGAACCACTCCCACGCTGGTTGCAACTTCTCCAGGATCTCCGCAAGAATCGATCCACATTCGACACACAGGAGGTCAGCCGCGAATTTGGTCATCTTACTATTGACTATGACCAAGTACAGACCAAGGTCAACGCAAAGTATGATCAATGGCAGCATGAGATCCTGATGAAGTTTGCCAGTCGTCTTGGTAATCGCATGCGTGATATTAATGCAGAGATTGAGAAGGCGCGCAAGCATCTTGAGGGCCAAAGCTCTGACGCTTCATCAACTGCCCAGGCTGTGCAATTCATTACTGTTGTCCAGAGCTGCAAGCGCAATGTTAAGACATGGGCACCTGAAATCGACATGTTCCGACAGGGACAGTCAATGCTCGTAAGACAACGATATCAGTTTCCTAACGACTGGTTGCATATCGAGCAGATTGACAGCCAGTGGGAGGCATTGAAGGAAATTCTCGAGAAGAAATCGGGGATTGTCCAAGAGCAAAGTGATGCATTACGGGCTAAGATTACTGCAGAGGACAGGCTGGTCAACGACCGAATCGCAGAGATTGCAGCCCAATGGAACGAGGAGAAGCCAGTGTCTGGAACAATCCAACCCGATGTTGCTTCCGCTACATTGTCTTCATTTGAAGCTCGCATCTCAAAGCTGCAGGATGATGCACAGATGGTAGTTAAGGCCAAGGAGGCGCTGGATATCCCCGCCAGTCTTGACACCTCTCTTGAGTCGACCCTTGAAGAAGTTCGGGATTTCCAGTCTGTTTGGTCAAACCTCTCTACTATCTGGGCGAGTCTTAACGAGACGCGTGATATTCTTTGGACTGCTGTTCAACCACGAAAGATACGTTCCAAGGTCGACGACCTCATTAAGAGTACCAAAGACATGCCCAGCAGAATGCGACAGTACGCTGCCTTTGAGCACGTTCAAGGTATCCTGCGTGGCTTCCTCAAGGTCAACCCTATTCTTTCTGACCTGAAGTCTGATGCTATTCGTGAGCGCCACTGGGTCAAGATATACAAACAGATCAAGCCGCAAAAACGATTCTCGCCTAGCTCTATGACTCTCGGTGACGTCTGGGACCTCAACCTCGTTGCTACCGAAGTCATCGTCAAAGACATCATTGTGCAGGCGCAGGGTGAGATGGCTCTGGAGGAGTTCTTGAAACAAGTCCGTGAGACTTGGCAGAACTACGCTCTTGAGATGGTCAACTATCAAAACAAGATCCGCCTCATTCGCGGCTGGGACGACCTGTTTGCAAAGTGCAGTGAGAACTTGAACTCTCTCCAGGCTATGAAACACTCCCCCTACTACAAGGAATTTGAGGAAGAGGCTGTATCTTGGGAAGACAAGCTCAACCGTGTCCATGTACTCTTTGATGTTTGGATTGACGTCCAGCGTCAATGGGTTTACCTTGAGGGTGTCTTCACCGGTAACGCTGATATCAAGCATCTCCTCCCTATCGAGTCAGGACGTTTCCAGAACATCAACAGTGAATTCTTGGCTGTCATGAAGAAGGCTAACAAATCCCCATACGTGTTGGAAGTCCTCAATATTCCTAATGTGCAGAAGTCGTTGGAGCGACTCGCTGAAATGCTTAACAAGATCCAGAAGGCTCTCGGTGAATACCTGGAGAAGGAGCGTGTTTCATTCCCTAGATTCTACTTCGTCGGCGACGAAGATCTCTTGGAGATGATCGGTAACAGCAACGACACACTGCGCATTGCCAAACATTTCAAGAAGATGTTTGCGGGTCTCTCAGGTCTCGTCATGGACGATGAGACTGTCATTTCTGGCTTCACTTCCAAAGAGGGCGAAGTCGTTCGACTCAAGAAGGAGATTTCCTTGGCGAAAACCCCCAAGATCAATGACTGGCTAGCTCTTCTGGAGGGTGGCATGAAGTCAACGCTTGCCGAGCTCCTCGCTGAGGCTGTTGACCAATACACTCCCATCTTTGAATCAGAGAAAATTGACCGCGAGGCTTTGAATGCGTTCATGAATGCCTATCCCAGCCAAATTGTTGTTCTTGCCACCCAAGCTGCTTGGACCACAGCCGTCAACCAATCCCTCACCGACGGCGGCAGCACATTGAAGCTTCTATTCGAGCGCGAGGTGGAAGTGCTTCGAGTACTTGCCGACACCGTCCTAGGTGAACTTGAAGTCATACTGAGGAAGAAATGCGAACAGCTTATCACTGAATGCGTTCATCAAAGGGACACCATCGAGAAGCTTATGAACGCGAACGCCAATTCTACAGGCCATTACCTTTGGCAGCTGCAGATGAGATACGTCTACAATCCTGAGGGCGAGTTCTTGGACCGTCTTCACATCAAAATGGCCAATGCCAAACTCAACTACGGCTTCGAGTACTTGGGAGTTCCTGAACGCCTTGTTCGCACACCTCTTACCGATCGTTGTTTCCTCACTCTCACCCAAGCTCTGTGCCAGCGTCTTGGTGGTTCACCTTACGGACCCGCTGGTACAGGTAAAACAGAATCAGTCAAAGCCCTTGGTGTGCAGCTCGGTAGATTCACCCTTGTGTTCTGTTGTGACGACACCTTTGATTTCCAGGCTATGGGTCGTATCTTCCTTGGTATTTGCCAAGTTGGTGCTTGGGGCTGTTTCGACGAGTTCAACCGTCTGGAGGAGCGCATTCTTTCCGCCGTTTCGCAGCAGATCCAAAACATCCAGTTGGGTCTCAAGCAAGGTGCCGAAGACGACCAGTCACAAATCGAGTTGGTTGGCCGCCAACTCCACGTCAATGAAAATACTGGTATCTTCATCACCATGAACCCTGGTTATGCTGGTCGTTCCAACCTGCCTGACAACTTGAAGAAACTGTTCCGCAGTGTGGCCATGTCGAAGCCAGACAAGGAACTGATCGCTGAGGTTATGCTTTACTCCCAAGGTTTCAACCAAGCCAAGCAACTGTCCAAGCATACTGTTCCTTTCTTCGACCAGTGCTCTGGCAAGTTGTCGAAGCAAGCTCACTACGATTTCGGTCTGCGTGCTCTCAAGAGTGTCCTGGTCAGCTCCGGTGGGCTGAAACGTGCTCGTCTGGGCGAAGGAACTCTTGGTGCTGAAGAGGTTGTTGAACCTGAAATCATTGTACAAAGCATCCGAGAAACGATTGCGCCCAAGTTGATCAAATCCGACGTTGATATCATGATGACTATCGAAGCCGACTGTTTCCCAGGCGTGCAATACGTTCCTGCCAACCTTGTGGAACTGGAAGATGCTATTCGAACGCTTGCTGCTGAACGTCACCTTGTGGTCAACGAACTTTGGATGACCAAGGTTCTTCAACTGTACCAGATCCAGAAAATTCACCACGGTGTCATGATGGTCGGTAACTCTGGTTCTGGTAAATCTGCCGCCTGGAGACTTCTGCTTGATGCACTTCAGAAGGTTGAAGGAGTTGAGGGCGTTTCTCATGTGATTGACTCGAAGGTCATGTCAAAGGAGGCCTTGTACGGAAATCTTGACTCGACCACTCGTGAATGGACGGACGGTTTGTTCACTAGCATTCTACGAAAGATCGTTGACAATCTCCGTGGCGAAGACTCCAAACGACATTGGATCGTTTTCGATGGTGACGTTGACCCCGAATGGGTTGAAAACTTGAACAGTGTACTGGACGACAACAAATTACTCACACTTCCCAATGGTGAACGTCTTAACCTTCCCTCCAACGTCCGAATCATGTTCGAAGTTGAGACTCTTAAATATGCAACTCTGGCTACTGTCAGTCGTTGTGGTATGGTTTGGTTCAGCGAGGACACTGTATCACCCAACATGTTGGTCGAAAACTATCTGTCTACCCTCAGCAGCGTTCCTTTCGAGGACTTGGACGAAGACAATGTTGCTACCGGCCAGAATCCTGCTAAGACACTGGCTGTGCAAGGCGAGTTTGCGGCCCTGCTTCGTATCTATCTGTCTGAAGAAGACTTCATTCTGCGGGCCCTCAAGCAAGCTGAGGCCTACAACCATATTATGGAGTTTACAGTCGCTCGTGTCCTCACAACGCTCTTCTCGCTGCTGAACAAAGCAGTTAGGGATGCCATTGATTACAATGTGCAGCATTCCGACTTCCCTCTGGAGTCTGAACAGATCGAGTCCTTCATTTCGAAGAAGCTTCTGCTTGCACTCGTCTGGGCACTCACTGGTGATTGTCCTCTGAACGACCGGAAAGCATTCGGTGACGAGCTTTGTGCATTGGCCAATTTTGGCTCTCCTCCTATTGACGGCACAAGCTCGCTCATTGATTTCGATGTGACCCTGCCCAAGTGTGAATGGGCTCCATGGCAGAACCAGGTGCCTACAGTAGAGGTAAACACACACTCAGTCACTCAGACAGATGTTGTTATTCCTACTCTGGACACCGTCCGCCACGAGGACGTTCTCTACTCATGGCTTGCCGAACATAAGCCACTACTGCTCTGTGGTCCTCCTGGTTCGGGTAAAACAATGACTCTGTTCAGCGCACTTCGTAAGCTGCCCAATATGGAGGTTGTTGGTCTGAACTTCTCGAGCGCAACAACTCCCGATCTTCTTATCAAGACGTTTGAGCAGTACTGTGAGTACAAGAAGACATTGAATGGTGTCATGCTCTCCCCGACTCAGATCGGCAGATGGCTTGTTGTCTTCTGTGATGAAATCAACTTGCCGGCACCAGATAAGTACGGCACCCAACGTGCTATCTCTTTCCTGCGCCAAATGGTGGAGCACAATGGTTTCTGGCGAACATCCGACAAGTCTTGGGTCACACTCGACCGTATTCAGTTCGTTGGTGCTTGCAATCCTCCCACTGACGCTGGACGTACACCTATGGGCGCCAGATTCCTTCGACATGCACCACTCATCATGGTTGACTACCCTGGTGAGTTATCTCTTAACCAGATCTATGGTACTTTCAACTCTGCAGTTCTCAAGATTATTCCATCTCTTCGAGGATACTCCGAAGCTCTTACTCATGCCATGGTCCGTTTCTACCTTGAGTCTCAGCAGAGATTTACACCGAAGATTCAACCTCACTACGTGTACAGTCCTCGTGAGCTGACACGATGGGTTCGCGGTGTTTACGAGGCCATTCGACCTTTGGAAAGCTTGTCTATCGAAGGCCTCATCCGAATCTGGGCACACGAAGCTCTCCGTCTGTTCCAAGATCGATTGGTTGCTGAGGAAGAGCGACAGTGGACTGATGAGAGTGTGCGTCGCATTGCGCTCGAATACTTCCCTAACATTGACGAGGAGAAGGCTCTTGGAGGACCTATTCTTTTCTCTAACTGGTTGTCCAAGAATTACGTCCCTGTAGACCGTGAGCAGCTGAGAGACTTTGTCAAGGCGAGATTGAAGACCTTCTGTGAGGAAGAGGTCGATGTTCCTCTGATCCTATTTAATGATGTGTTGGAGCATGTGCTGCGCATCGACCGTGTCTTCCGACAACCACAGGGCCATCTCATTTTGATTGGTGTTAGTGGTAGTGGTAAAACCACCTTATCTCGCTTCGTGGCCTGGATGAACGGTCTGAAGGTTTTCCAGATCAAGGTACATGGAAAGTACTCTGCCGAGGATTTCGATGACGACCTGCGGGATGTTCTTCGACGATGTGGTTGCAAGGGCGAGAAAATCTGCTTCATCATGGACGAGTCAAACGTGTTGGATTCAGGCTTCCTGGAGAGAATGAACACTTTGCTTGCCAACGCCGAAGTTCCAGGTCTTTTCGAGGGCGACGAATATGCTGCCCTCATGACTGCTTGCAAGGAAGGTGCTCAGCGACAAAACCTGCACCTCGACTCCCCTGAAGAATTGTACAAATGGTTCACTCAACAAATCGTCAAGAACCTGCACGTCGTCTTCACCATGAACCCACCTGAGGATGGTCTTTCTTCAAAGGCTGCTACCAGTCCTGCCTTGTTCAACCGTTGCGTTCTCAACTGGTTTGGTGATTGGTCTGATCAAGCCTTGTTCCAGGTTGGCCATGAGCTCACCCAATCCATTGACCTGGATCGAAGCAATTTTGAGTGTCCTGATACCGTCCCTGTGGCCTATCGAGGATTGCAGTTACCCCCTTCGCACCGCGAGACGGTCGTCAACTCGATGGTGTATATCCATTACTCTCTTCAAAGATATAACGAAAAGCTGTTCAAACAGCAAGGCAAGGTTACCTTCTTGACCCCTCGTCACTTCCTCGACTTCGTCGCTCAATATGTCAAACTCTATAACGAAAAGCGAGAGGATCTCGAAGAGCAGCAACGACATCTGAACGTTGGTCTGGAGAAACTTAGAGACACTGTCGACAAGGTTCGGGACCTTCGAGTAAGCCTGGCGGAGAAGAAGAAGCAGCTGGAGCAGAAGGATGCAGAGGCAAACGAGAAGCTACAAAGAATGGTGGCTGATCAGCGTGAAGCGGAGCAGAGGAAGAGTACTGCTTTGGAGATCCAGGCTGCTTTAGACAAGCAGGAAGTTGAGGTTGCCTCACGAAAGAAGGTTGTGCTGGAGGACCTTGCCAAGGCAGAGCCCGCCGTCGAGGAGGCCAAGGCCAGTGTTAGCAACATCAAACGTCAGCACTTGACTGAAGTCAGATCCATGGGTAACCCGCCTCAGGGTGTCAAGCTCGCTATGGATGCTGTGTGTACCTTGCTTGGCCACAAGATCAACGACTGGAAGGCTGTGCAAGGTATCGTTCGAAAGGATGATTTCATTGCCAGTATTCTCATGTTCGACAATGCCAAACAGATGACCAAGTCGTTGAGGAACAAGATGCGCAGCGATTTCTTGTCCAACCCCGAATTCACTTTTGAGAAGGTCAACCGTGCCTCTAAAGCTTGCGGACCTCTCGTCCAGTGGGTCAGCGCTCAGGTCAACTACTTTGATATTCTCGATCGTGTTGGCCCTCTCAAGCACGAGGTAGAGCAGCTGGAGGAGCAAGCACTCCAAACCAAGGCCGAAGCTCAGGCTACCCAGGACGAAATTGCCGGATTGGAGTCCAGCATCAACCAGTACAAGACCGAATATGCTGCACTCATCAGTGAGACACAATCTATCAAGGCCGAGATGTCAAAGGTCCAGTTCAAGGTTGATCGCAGTGTTCGACTTCTGGACAGTTTGTCATCAGAACGAGTTCGTTGGGAAGAGGGCAGCAAGTCTTTCGAGATCCAGATCAGCACTCTTGTGGGAGACGTTCTCGTCGCTGCTGCTTTCTTGGCCTACAGTGGTCTCTATGACCAGACTTTCCGAAAGTCGATGATGGATGATTGGTTCCACCAGCTCCATCTTTCTGGTATACACTACAAGTCGCCAAACCCTGTAACAGAATATCTGTCTACTGCAGATGAACGTCTGGGCTGGCAGGAGAACACTCTTCCCGTCGATGACCTATGCACCGAGAACGCTATTATTCTCAAACGTTTCAACCGTTACCCTCTCATCATTGATCCCTCTGGGCGAGTTACGGAATTCTTGCAGAGAGAATGCAAAGATCGCCGTCTGACGGTGACAAGTTTCTTGGATGACACCTTCACCAAGCAGCTTGAAAGTTCTCTCCGTTTCGGAAACCCTATCCTTATTCAGGACGCTGAACACTTGGATCCTATCCTCAATCATGTTCTCAACAAGGAATACCAGAAGACTGGCGGTCGTGTCCTCATTCAACTTGGCAAGCAAGAGATTGATTTCTCACCAGCTTTCAAGATCTACCTGTCAACGCGTGATCCTTCGGCCACTTTCGCCCCAGACATTTGCAGTCGAACCACCTTTGTCAACTTCACTGTTACTCAGAGCAGTCTCCAGACACAATCTCTCAACGACGTGCTCAAGTCCGAGCGTCCCGACGTTGATGAACGACGCTCGAACCTTATCAAGCTACAGGGAGAGTTCAAGGTTCATTTGCGACAACTGGAGAAACGACTACTCCAGGCCTTGAACGAGTCTCGCGGTAATATCCTTGATGATGACAACGTCATTGAGACACTAGAAACCCTCAAGACAGAGGCTGCCGAAATCTCTGGCAAGATGAGTAATACTGAAGGCGTTATGGCTGAAGTTGAAGAGATCACACAGCAATACAGCATTATCGCCCGATCCTGCAGTGCTGTCTTTGCTGTTTTGGAGCAACTGCACTACCTCAACCACTTCTATCAATTTTCACTCCAGTACTTCCTCGACATTTTCCAGTCAGTTCTACATGGCAACAAGAACCTGGCTGGTCAAACCGACCACAATATCCGACGCGATGTAATCGTCAAGGATCTCTTTGTCAACACTTTCAAGCGGACAGCTCTGGGTCTGCTCCAGAGGGATCGAGTCACCCTTGGAATGTTGCTCGCGCAGGCTTCGCCATACAAGATGGATAAGTCTTTGATCGACGTTATTCTCGATAACCGTATCGAAGGCAAGGATCTTTCATCTAATCCTGATGATAGAGATGATGCTTTCGCCCAAGCCAAGAAGATCGGTGTTCTTAAGGAAAAGATTGATTCCGTCCCTACAGAAGACTGGGATAAGTTCTTTACAGAAGAACTGGCCGAGAACGTTGTGCCCATTGTCTGGGACGACAGCACCGACGCTAACGATCAAGCCCTCTTGTCTCTCCTGCTTGTCAAACTTTTCAGAATGGACCGATTTGTTCCTGCGGCAGAGCGTTTCGTCAACCAGGTCTTTGGCTCAGGCATTTTCGACGTCGTCGAGGACCTGAAGGAGACGGTTACTCAAGTGTCTGCCACTCTACCGATCTCGCTGGTATCAAGCCCTGGTTTCGATGCCAGCTACAAGGTCGATAATTTGGTCGAGAGAATGCGCGTCAAATGTACCAACATTGCCATGGGATCTAACGAAGGTCTCGCCAGTGCCGATAAGGCGATCAGCAACGCCGCACAAACAGGCTCATGGGTCTTGGTCAAGAACGTTCACCTGGCTCCTACTTGGTTGCAGAGCTTGGAGAAGCGCATGGAATCACTCAACCCTCACTCGGACTTCCGAATTTTCTTGTCTATGGAGTCGAGCCCCAAGATTCCAGTCAACTTGCTCCGAGCATCTCGTGTACTGATGTACGAGCAACCTGCTGGTGTCAGAGCCAACATGAAGGATTCCATGTCTTCATTGTCTACACGAGCAACCAAGAGTCCCGTGGAAAGGGCACGATTGTACTTGCTCTTGTCCTTCCTGCACGCTGTTGTACAGGAGAGACTGCGATATGCGCCCAACCTTGGTTGGAAGGGATTCTGGGAGTTCAACGACAGTGACGTGAGTTGCCGCCCCCTTTCTCAGTGCCCTAACTTGAAACTTGTCACTAACATATAACAGTACGAATGCTCTGCATTCATTGTCGATACTTGGGTTGATGGTGTGGCTGGCAACAGAACCAACATTGCTCCTCAGAATATTCCTTGGGAAATGCTTCGTTACATGGTGACCGAGACGTACGGCGGCAAGATTGACAATGAAGCAGACTTCAAGCTTCTCTCTCAGCTCGTCACATCCTTCTTGACTCCTGCTGCCTACGAAGTTGAACACAAACTCGTCGATGGGCCTGATGGTGGCCTTGTGGTGCCGTCTGGTACCAGCCTTCAGGATTTCAATGCCTGGATTCACCGCTTGCCCGAGCGTGAGCCGCCCACTTACCTCGGCCTTCCCGCAAATGCCGAGAAACTTCTCCTCGGTGGTCTTGGCCGAAGCCTGATTGGCAACCTCCGCAAGGTCACGGAGTTGCTTGACGAGGGCGAGCAGTTGGTGACGGAAGTGTAGGGATAGCATGGCAATGGGGAACTGGAGAGGTGCACTTGATACTGGCTAGACAAGCTGCATGACTCTTTGTTAATTGTTTTGTCTGATGGAGGCTGGATTGCCTCGAGTTTCTTCTTGTTTTGTTCATGTGACATTAAGCAAGGCGTGTGGATGAGAGAGTTTGTTGATTCTAAGGAGGATTAGTGTTACTTATACCCCTGCATTATATAGACCGAGCTTGCTTATTCAAGTTTGTTTTATCTATTCTTTAAATCAGGAATTGAGTTCTATAACTCCGTGTCTGTACATGCTTTGCAATCTAGAATACGATTAAAAAAGAAAACTTGGAGGAGTATACAAACAAAGGCGATGACCATCGCTATCCAAGCAGACACTAATCGTAAAACGCCGCCATCTGAGAGTTCATGTCAAACTGCTGAAAGTTATAAAAGTCTATGTTTGCGACAGTGGAAGGCTGGTTGCCTGGCGGGTGTGGCAGCTGAATTCTGAGTATATCAGAGACATGTTTGCGTAGTTGGTCTTGAACAAGAGCCTCAAAAGATTTCTCGTCTTCACCTGGACTGGCCAACTCGTTCATCCAAGCAAATTTGTAAAGGAAAGTTATCCAGAGCTTGGGTTCGTCAAATTTGAGGATATTACTTGCACCATCAGCCGCATGCTCAAGTAGTTCGGCGTCGGTGATGGTCTCGTCGGCAGTAGTGGTTTCGGCACGAATCATCCACGATAGCGTAACGAGGAGTTCTGAAGGAGTTATGCCAAAGGCAGACTCGCACTGAATATACCAGTCAGGGGCACGATTTGCCCGCACCAGTTGTACCATAACTCCCCAGAGGGTGCAAAAGACTCGAATATTGTGCCACCAGGAACACATGTTCGCGCTGGCCTTTACCGGAGAGTCCTGCAAAGCTACAGGATGATTTAATCGGAGTTGTTCCTCGCACCACTCAACACATAGACGTAGAGGAGAGGGACGGTCATAGCGAAGGGCTTTTATGAAAGGTTGCTTCTTGATGAACTCGTGCAGGAGATGTTCTGTCAGAAAGTCTGGAGGGTTTTCCTGATCAAAGCAGTCGTCGTAGATCCCGAAGGCATAGTTGAGAAAGAAGAACGTTACAAGGTCGATAGATGAATACTTGTGTGACATCTCTGGGAGTGACCGATCGCTGGTGAGCATTTGGTCGACATTGCGCGTAACTTGTTGAACAAAGTTTGTCCTCTCAGCGTCTTCTTCATGACTTCCTACGTACGCTTTGAGCATCGATGAAAGAAACGGAGATTTGGAGCCACTCGTGATGGTATGTGGCCACTCTCTCACGAGAAGTTCTCGAGCGCTGGAAGCATTTTCTGGTTTACCGGCAACTCGAGCACAAGATATGACGAGAAACTCTCTCGTTTCTGGGAAAGACCGGTTACTGTTTGTCAGGGATTGGTGGAGATCTGAGTATAAATCGAAAGCATTGGAGTCATCAAGCATGGCAGCGCAAAAGTCGGCAGCAAGCTTGCTCGCTTCTTCGGCTGAACCAGTTGACCATGGGTATTGAATGAGAAGCTCCGGACTGCCTGGTGGTTCGTCAAAGTCCATGTCGTCTGATCCAGGCGTGGTCATTAGAGTGTCTCCATCAGGAGGATTCAGTAGCGTGTGTTGGTCAAAAGGGCGAGATTCTTGATCAAAGTCGATATCAGCAAAGTCGATCGACTCATCAATGCCACCAAGTGGTAGAGATATGAGAGGAGGTTTCTTTTCGCTAGCATTGTACTTCTTTATTTCCCATTTCTCGAAACGGTAGCCATACTGTCGCTTGCTGACGGGGTAAAGATGTCAGCTAATAGCTAGAAAACGAGCGTGTGACATATATCCGGTGGGAATGAATACCTTTGGACGATGCCGAATTTCTTCTCCATGATGTCCATGACGACGCTCAAAGTATACTTTTTGTATAAGTCACAAAGGAGAGGCTTGTACTTTTCCCATGTTTCATCGTTGATGCGTGTTGTGGGCTTGAGCTGCTTGTCATCAGCCCCCCTCGAATATGACCTTTCTCTGAAATCCATGATTCTGGTTTTGTCTATGAAAGACTGAAATGATGATTGGATATCAAGGTGTATAGTGTTGGGCACAGTTGAGAGACAGCTCTAAGCGGCGAGAGTGTGCTTCTTTTAAGGGTGGCATTTTGCACTTTGCAGCCCTTGACCGGACATGTCGAGTGTAATTCCAGATTGCCTTGGGAAGCGCCTCATTTATACAGTACCAGGCGTACGATGCCGCTGCCTTGAGCCTTGAGGCTTAGTTTCAGTGTGATTTGTCCATATTGTAATTTCAAGATCTCGAGAACATGCCTGTCTGATTGGTCATGAGGATGGCTGTGCACAAATGCATGCATGCATGCGCTGGACCGGCGAACCAGCAGCTAAAATGACAAGCATATGGATGGAAATCATAGCACAGCCTCAGCTAAGTCTCTTTTCGAAAGAAGATGGAAATTCCAATATATTCTGCGTAGTATCATAACCTATTTACTACAGCGATGTGGCGTGGTGTGGTATGGTATAGTATGGTACGTTTTGCTGTAGCCCAACGGCACCCAACTTGGTCTCGACTGGCACCCAACAAACACCGCTTTTTGAGGCCCGCCCTGGCAGGGACGGACATCATGACACAATTCGGTAGTTTGTTCTTCGATCTGCCCTTTAGTTGGTCCATTTTTCCTTTGGCGTGACAGGTCGCCGAACTGGTCATGGTGTTGCAGGATGCGCGTGAGCTTTTGGGCGACTATGCATTTGCACCAACGGCCAAGTTTCTTCTTTCGATTTGCCAATTCCCAAAACTTCCTTTATCAGTTCAAAAACTTTTGAATCGTCAGCATCTCGTTATAGAATATCTTCCCGTCTGTTAATAGACTGATCGCACTATGCAATCACCATTAGCATTGTACGGTCGCAGAACGATGAAGACAGACGATATTTGTAATTCGTGGGTTGAACCCAGCGAATACCCGCGGATACCCAACGTGTACGAACCGATTCAAGATGCGCAACTTCCCGTTTTTTGCGAAAACAAAGAAAAGAATGATGTTGCCCAGAGCGAACTGAACGTCCTAGGTACTCACAAGTCGCCTTGGACGATGCACGGTATCCGTTCAAGCGGCGAACAACCTCATAAAGAGCTCATTGACGACCTTGCCAACTACTCCGTTATCGTGCAAGCAGGGAGCAGCTACAGGAGTGACGACTTCACTTTTGATCACAGTTTAAGAGAATCAACAAAGGACTGGCAATCTTCTCCTCGTCATCCGGATTCTGCCGAGAAGAGACGCGCAAGGCGAGAGGCGAGCTTTGAGAAGTGGAAAGACGCAGGCGACAGGCTCTTCTGTCATTCGGGGAGATACCGACCATGATGCGGCTTTGGTATGTGTAGGCGCAAACTGCGAGGGCTGACGAATGGTTGTGGGTAGTTAATGAAAAGAAGAGCAGCGAAGTAGTTGTCACTGGATCCGAGCACAGAGAATTCGATGCAGCGGGTAACTAATGTAGGCATTTGCTGAAAAGACTCAGAGAGCATGCCATTGGGATGGCTAGAGTAGTCCATTGATTGGCAAGGCCTCCCCGAGCAAATATACAAATAGCTTTTTTCAAGCGCGAGAAACGCCGATTGGAATGGCCGGAGATTGTTTAACACCTGAAGAAGATGTTACAAGTCGAACTAAACACTGTCCTTAAAGAGGAGGCATCCTGGTGACGTCCTGTAAGGCAGGGAGGGGTGTTGCATTGTATCCATACAAACAGATTTTATCACACACGGGAACTGGGACGCGTGTGATCCTGAACAAATCAGCAATAGTCGTGCGTATCAAACAAAGCAGAGACAATGTTGAGTAAGAAATTGGTTTCCGATTTGACACAAGGAAGTTTACAGGACAGAACGGGACGGGACGGGATGGGATAGGATAGGATAGGATAGGATAGGCCACTCACCGAGGTGTAAGTGAATTACAGGGTATAGGCAGGTAGGTAGGTGGTGGAGGTCAGTGCGTGCTTGCCTATTCAGTAGAACAGAACACCTTGGAAATCTCGATGGGCAAGTGCGGCTGAAACTAACGAGAATTCAGAGTCCAGATCCTGCCATTTCTGTTCTCACGGACATACCTACCTACCAGGTAGGTAGGTACGAATGAAGGTTTATCTGTCGTACAGCCACTCCCGAGTACCTGTCTCGATCGATAGATTCGGTTTAAACTATTAAGAATGACCCGCTTTGAACCGCGCCATACTGTACTGTAGTGTACCTACTATACTTTTATGGCAAGAGCTGCTCACTTAGATCAGGGCTGTCGTCATCGCATTGGGGTGCCGCGCAACAGCCAATCATAAGCTTGAGAGACCTGTGTCTTGCTTATACCTGCAAAGTTGCAACCATGGAACAGGCCAAATGCAGGCCAATGCAGACACGGCAGAATACCTACTACCTCAGGAGAGGATGGGCGAGTTACAGTAGGAGGTACCTACCTAGGTACTGTACAGTCCTAACTTCCGGGGATAATCAACCATCCAAAATACGATCCACTTGGAATGATCTCCATGCAACTTGACTTTAATCCAAGCCATGTCATGAATTGGTAACCTTGGTACCTATCTGTCTCGATGATAGGTAGCATAGCAATTAGGCATAACAATAACTTACACACATAGAGTAAAGTTTCAACCATCAATGGAAGAACAGGATAGTAAATGAATACTGCGTTAGTACCTAGACTCGATACAACCGAATGGAACATGTCTAGCACAGTTACGTAGA
This sequence comes from Fusarium nelsonii, assembly GCA_014898925.1. Classification (NCBI taxonomy): domain Eukaryota; kingdom Fungi; phylum Ascomycota; class Sordariomycetes; order Hypocreales; family Nectriaceae; genus Fusarium; species Fusarium nelsonii. The sequence continues at coordinate 75,373 of JAAVUC010000100.1, read as the reverse complement.
CAGTTACAGCATGTACTCCATCTGGCACCACTGTCATTCCCCATTCTACCACACCAATACGTTCCAGAATCGTGATGGTCGCCAACTTGAACACCTCAAACCAATAGGAGCACGATCTTTATTTAATTCCCGGCAATTTATCTGGCCGATCAGTAGTTTAGCGCCCTTCTAGCAAGGTCATCTGCTCAAGCAAGGCAGAGCATCAAAGATGCACCGCTCGCTCAGGTTGGGTAAGGCAAGATTCGAATTCCAACATGGATCCAATGGTCTGAGGCTATGAGAAGGTAATCATGCGCGTCCATCCTCCTTTAGCGGTTCTGTGGCGTAGGCCTTGCCCCAGGTAGGTAGGCAGGTTCCTCGTTTCAGTATTGCTGGCTTTGCGTTAGCAACACCTACCTACAGTACCTAGACTACAGTAAAACCAGTCAGCATTTGCATTTCTTGGTAGAGGTTGGTAATTATCCATGAGTTACCGGAGGCGATGTAAACCAGATTACCTAACCTTTGACAGAAACTCTGTCGCAGACATCGAACTCCTTCTGGAGCAGTGCGCGTGGTGTGACATTGGATACCATCATCCATGGTGTGGCTCCTTTGTTCCTGCCCGGCCCCTCCTTAGCTTGCACTTTCCCCGCAGAACTAGAATGAACCGAACCACACCTTACAGTACCTTGGTGTCCTACAGTGACTCCCTAGCTCATTATGTCACTGCAGATATGCATTCGGTCCAGTCGTCCTTTAAAATACTCCTTCTCCTGCCATCCTTCCCAGCACCTCTTGATACCTACTCACTCTTCTTCTTCTCAATCGCCGCGACTTCTTCAGCACACGCACCCTCAGATTCTAGAACACATTTTAATCAACCACCTAGCGATTCGTATCTGACTTGGCTCAACAACACTTCATCATGGCGAACTGGCAGCAGTGTACGTCAACCCTCTGCCTTGTTGTAACATACATCTCAACTAACTCACTCGACAGATAATCCCTTCGGGAAGAGGGACTCCCACTCTAGCAATTCAATTCTCATCTACAAGATTCTCACTCTCATTACCTGGGTCTTGTCCCTCGTTGTGACTGTTTACTACACCCTTCATCGTCCCGACGATGGCCATACTGGAAACCGCAAAATCTGGGAGCAAAACCACATGTACCGCACTGCTTTCACTCTGAACCCAATCATCACCTCTATCTACTGGTGCGTAACTCCTGATGTCGATGTGTGCTTTTGTGCTGACAATTTTCACCAGGATCGTTCTCTTCATCCTCCAGGCTGGCTACATCGGCCACCTCTTCTCGAGCAACTCGGACATCGTTCACGCTGCCGCCAGCGTCGGAAGCCACTTCATTTTCAACAATCTCTTCCACTTCGCTTTTGTCATGCTCTTTGTCCGCTCTCACTTCCACTGGGCTGAGGTCATTTTGATTCTCAACTTCATCAACCTCTCCTCGCTTTACTTCCGTCACAACACGTACCCCCGATTCATTCATACACCTGTTGTTTCTGGACCTTTGTCCTGGACCTTTGTTGCCATTTACTGGAACGGTGCTCTGATGATTCCCCACCCGCACCACCTTGTGCCTCGTATTTTCGGAAACATCTTTATCTGGTCCATCCTCGCCTATGGTCTCTTTTTCATCATCATCTACAAGGTAGGCTCGCTTACCCCGCCCGAGTGGCACAGCACACTGACAATACATAGGATTACACCATGGGTTTCTCGCTTAGCGTCTTCGCTGCTGCCATTGGAGTTTCTCAATTCCTTCACCAAGTGATTGCCTTCCAGTGGATCTTTGCCTTTATCATCATGGCCCTTCTTTTCGTCGCCACCGTCGTTGTCGCCGTCCCTGCTGCGACAGGTAGAGAGATCAACTGGCGCAGCGCGCCTTCTGACCAGGAGCGCGCTCCTCTTCTTGCCGAATAAAAATCGCCAGGATAGGTACCCATTGAATGCCATCGCCGGGGGAGCGGCAATGCTTCTCACTACTGGGTCTTTGGTCAGTCACTACGTCACTGCGTCACTGCGTCTGGGACCCTAGCAGTTTCTGAATCATCGCGTGTGTTCTGTTTGTTGTTGTTAGCCAGCCTGTTGTTGCATCGTTCGACAACCACGTTGAATGCGGAGTAATGGGTTAATCTGGCGTTGAGGTTTTATCAATATGTCATTTTGTCCTGCTGCCCACGTTCGTTGCAGGCAACTGTTGTTCAGATTACTTGGTATTATTAGCTTAGCTGTAGTTAATCATATTCCGATCCAACATGAAAACATAACAAGGATAAAGGGAACTTTCTCTCCGGCCAAAATGCTTGAATTGAATGCTCGGTGACGTAGAAGTGGAGCTTAATCGATAAGTTGCCGACACTAGCGGCTCAATGAAGAATGAACCAAGATCGTCAGTTACCTGGGCACCTACCGTTGGTCGTTACATCCATCCACCACATAGCATCTAGGTACTATCCAGCCGTGGTGATGAAGCCTTTACGTGCATTTCCTTTCCCTATGAATATCGGGAACGATGTTTGCCAGATATCGCGCATTTATACGATTCTGTCCGGCCCACAAGCTTTGCGCTTTGTGAAGAGAGTTTTATCTCCCGAAGAGTTAGCTAAGAAAGATGCGCGCCTAAACATTCTCGACAACGTCAAGGCACAGAGGCCTACATTGCATGATGCTTTACAAAAAGTAGACGCGACCAGTCAGACACACGAACAGATTGCGGCAAATCATCCTGAAATGTGGAGCTGCTCCGCATTCATCGCAGGAAGGTACGCGCTTTCAAGCATATCGTAACGTGGTCGCTGACTCGATACTGGTTGTTCTAGATTTGCGGCAAAGGAGGCTGCCATCAAAGCACACCCGCACCGCCGCTTGACGTTTCACAATGTGATCATTGAGAGACGGCTCGTGGAGGGCTCGAGGCTGGGCAGTGGACCGCCAATTGCACGGATTCGTAGTAGTGAGGGGGAATCAGAGGACACAAGTGCTCTGGTCTCGATTAGCCATGATGGGGACTATGCAACGGCTGTATGCTTGGGTTATGAGCCCGGTATCAATGGCAATGCTGGCTGATACAAGTGCCTGCCCTTCAACATATATACACTAGGTAGCCAATAAGGTACCTGCCTTACAGGCAGAAGTAACCAGTGGATCACAGGTACACATTATTAACTTGTTAGTGTATACGATTTACTGCAGGAACAAAACAGACGAGGCCGGGAGGCAATCAAAACGGCTTCCTGCCTCTTTAACCCGTCTCCCACCAAAAGCAGATCTGCAAAACCAAACTTCCGATGATACTCGCTAAACAGAGTCATGAAACCAAAAAAAAGAAAAAGGATTTACTCCGGTATACCAGGGACTCGAACCCTGAGCCTTAGTCTTAGGAGGACTACGCGCTACCATTGCGCCAGCACACCCGGTTGGTATTTCCGAATCCTTAATGATTGGCTATGGAAGGTTGAGTTTTGTAAGACTTTATATACTTGCCATCTGGGTGTAGACCTCGTGAGAAATCACAGTGATTTCTCATAAAGGGATGATTTTATACGCAGAATAATCTGGTTTTGGTATTGCCCACTGTACCTGGTTCCAAAGGCGAGAAACTGTAGTTGCATGCTTGCTGGCCAACGTTTAACAATGCTCTTCACCCCTGCAGCTCCAGGCTTTGACAGCTATTAGCCCGGCTGCGGTTCTTAGTGTGCTAGGTTCTTGGTGCGCAATCTGTCTACGTCTCTTTAATATGTATTTCTAGTTTCCGGGAGTATATGCGTCAGACTAGAATAATGCTATGTCTTGTGCTACCTGTTAGAGCGGGAGTATAAACCTGCAATGCTCCGGCCCAATATCGTTGTTCCGGCAGGGTAACGATTGAGAGTGTATCGATCTTTCTATAAGAGATAGTCTATCCTTTTTGAAGAGTTGAAAAAAGCGAACTGCCGCCTCTTTAGATGAACTGGCAGCAATTGGACAATCAGGTAGGTAAGACACTGGTCTCGGGTAAGAATTGACTTTTTGATTGATAATTTCGTCCGTCGTGTTCTCGGGAGTCAAAGTCTCTAGTGAAAAAGATCGACCGTCCTGGAAATAGCACGGCTATTGTGATGGATTGCATATCGGTAGACTACGACTACACTACACATGCACACAGCCACTTGTTGGTAGTAATGGAAAGGTGTATAAAAAGGGACAACAGAGGAGGCAAGACAAATAGCCGAAACCGGTCAGCAACACAATGAGGCGGTCAAAGAATATCAAGGCTGAATAGGTACCTACCTAAGTTTAGGCGTCAACTGTCTTTGCCATCCAGGCATGGATGCTAGTTGTTGATGTCTTTCATGCATGGCCCCTGCTTTCAGCCGGGTATAGAGACAATACGACCCCCACGGGCCGGTGTTTAGGTCCGTTGCCCACTGGAAACGTCGGAGGTGAACCCGCTAGGCAGTTAACGTTCAGCGCTACGAGACCGCGGACTGCACTTGCCGGCGCGGCCCCGATACTCGGGCTGCTATTATACAGTACAGATTCATGAGTTGCTCCACTTGCCCACTTGTGCCCAGCCATTCAATGATCATGACTTCAAAATGATAAGGTAGGTACATAAGGTAGGTAGGTACCCAGACTAATGCAGTCGCTACCTTCTCTGGACTCGGGTAGTCACTTCTTGATTCTTTCTTTCACAGTCATCTTTCCATCCGTCCATCCATCCTTTTTTTTGTTGCGTTCGTGATATTTATTGGCATCAATGCCAGGCCAGGCGACATCTATTATACATTGGCTGTCTGTCTGGACCTTGTTCCTGTTTTGCTCTGTTTTGCCTCTCGTACCTTAGCTTCTTTCATGTCTTCGTCGCCATCATGGATCCCATAATACACCGCTTCGCCGGCCTGGAATTCTCTCCATACAATGGAAACCAATCTACATCGTTGCCGCTTTCGTATTATTTGACCAGGTATGTGTAGCTCAATACATCTAAAGGACCGTCATACTGATCTTCTCAGTGTTTACCAAAGTACCATGCCATCATCCCAGGTACCGTGGATCCATCAAGTGTCACGCTTTGCCCAGTCTGGGATTCCACAAGCTGTGGTGCTTTCCCTATCGCTTATGCAACTCATCTACAACTTAGATCGAATTCGTCGGCAAGAGCCCAGTTCTCGTTCAAAGGCTGCCAAGATCCGTTGGCCATATGAAATCGCTGCACAATTGGCAAGGCTTAATGCCGTAGTATTCGTTACGCTTGCTTATACTCAAGATAAACTGCACTGGATTAACATATTATCTGTTGCATATGCTTTCATTCTTGGTGTCCTACGCCTCTTCAACCACCTTCAATGGCGCCATGTAGCACTGCATCAAATCAACTTTGTGCTCCCAGCTACGATGGTTATTCTCGTTGCTGGCCATACACTGCCTTGTATTCAGACTGGCACCGCGTGTCTTCATGATACAATCACTTCAGGGGGCATCGTTGCCATCGCAGTGGCTTCCGTAATTGCAGCCATTACTCCAAGAGAATGGACCCCATTGCAAGTTGATCTCAACATTCCTGGTTATGACCAAAATGAACCGGCTCCCGAGGAAACTTGCAGTTGGTTCACTTATTACTGCACTTACGATTGGTTGTCACCGGTCATTTGGAAGGGAACTAAGAGGAAGCTTGATATGGCTGATATCCCAAAGATAGCATGGTATGACGAGCCTATGTACCTACTACGTCGTGTCCAAGAGGCCCGCTCGATTTCCAAAAAGACCCTCTTCACAGTCCTTCGATTCCAGAAGCGGGAATTACTTCTCATGGCCTTCTGGGTTGCCACATCATACACGGTTGAAAACATAGCTGCATATGCCATGTTTAAGCTGCTTGAGTATCTTGCTGACCCAAATGGCGCCATCTATAAGCCATGGCTCTGGTTGTTCCTCATGTTCATTGGCCCATTGTCGCGCTCTGTTGCCTTCCAACAGTACATATTTACATCCACTAGACTCGTGGTCCGTATTAAATCTGCCTTCACACAAGAGTTGTATTACACTGCCTTGGCTTCAATGGAGATGGAAGAAGACCCTTTCGAGCTACAGTCAGCAGGCACGAAACCCAAGGATACAAACGGGCAGACGAGCACCAAAAGTACATCAGCTGGACGTTTGGCTAATCTTATGGCTTCTGACATAGATGCAATCTACAGGTCGAGGGATATCATTCAAGCTACTATCGGTACTCCTGTGGGAACCTTGATATCCCTCGTGGGTATGTACAGGATGATGGGCTGGGCATCTTTGGTGGGAAATGCTATTTTATTCCTGGCCACCCCTCTCTCCATCTGGCTTGGACGTCTGATGTTTTATTCACAACGTCGAGTCAGAAAGGCCCAAGATTCCCGTATGTCACTAGTCACGGAATATCTTGCCTCTCTCCGCGCCATCAAGTATTTTGCATGGGAGGATCCTATTACAGAAAAGATCATTGGTGCGCGCGCGGCCGAACAGAAAGAACTTTGGAGAACATCAATGATTCAAGCTTCATTGAATCAAGTCATGCAGATCGTTCCCTATTTATCCCTCCTCGTGATGTTCGGCCTACACGTTGGCCTCTCAAAGCGTCGGCTCGATGCCGCGACTGCTTTCACGACTATCTTCCTTGTCAAGAATGTTCGCCGAAACATAATGCAAGCTAGTGCCTTTGGCAGGAACTTCGCGAGCGCCCTGGTATCAGTAAACCGACTTGATAGGTACTTCGAAAGTACTGTTCCCCTTCCAAAATACCCCGTAGGACCGCTTCACATTGAGGGTGCGTCGTTCCGGAAGACAAAAGCTGCCACTTTCACACTGAATGATATCAACCTGGCCTTTGCTCAAGGAGGTCTGAATGTGATTGGAGGCTCAAGCGGCAGTGGGAAAACTACACTCCTGTTGTCTATTCTTGGTGAAACCTACCTGGAGAGTGGATCTGTGACCAGGCCAGACGATGTGGCATACGCCTCCCAATCGGCTTGGCTACAGAATGACAGCATCCAGGCTAACGTTCTCTTTGGCAGCCCAATGGAGAGGTCCCGCTATGACAGGGTTATTGAAGCATGTTGCCTCTGGGAAGATTTCAAGGAGCTACCAGCTAGGGATATGACCATCGTAGGCGAAAATGGGACTTCACTCTCTGGCGGTCAAAAAGCCAGAGTTGCCCTCGCTAGGGCTTTGTATTCCAAAGCACCGTTACTTTTGCTCGACGACATATTTGCTGCCCTCGACGCAAAGACGGCTGCTGGTGTTTGGAAACACTGCTTTTGTACCGATCTTCTTGGTGGGAGAACAACTGTACTTGTCACCAACCTTCCCTGGATTGCCGAGCAAGCGGACCTTTCTGTTACGTTGGAAAAGGGTCAGGTAGAGGTGGTAGAGCCCCAAATTGGTGTTGTTCGCAAGCCAATTGCCATTGCTCAGGTCCTGGGAGGAGACGGAGACGAGGATGAAGGACGCAATGGCACAGTACAAGAAATTCAACCCCATGGCGACGACTTTAACGACACAAGTAAAATTCTTGAAGAAAAGTATCTCAAAGATATTGTTAGCCAGGAAATGAAGGCTTCTGGAAAGGTTGGCCGCATGACATGTAAGCACACCCTCGTCATTTTGAAATATTGCTAAGTTCGACATCAGTTTTACAGTACATGAATTATTTCGGGCATCCTTTGTTCGTCGTTGTCTGTCTTGGCCTTCTATTCGCTACAAATATTTTCACCTTCCTTTCTGCTCTGTGGCTCTCTGTCTGGGTCGAGGCTTACAATCATCAAGCGCATGTCGATGTCCCTTATTACATGGGTATCTTTGCCGGGCTCACATTACTTGAAATCAGTAGCTACTGCTTAGCCATCATTATGTTTGAGTGGGGAGCCTGGAACGCTGCAAGAAGACTACACAACGACTTCATCCGTGCCATCATGCGAGTCTCGCTATCGTGGTTTAAGCATATCCCCATTGGCCGTATCACCAACCGCTTCTCCAGTGATATGGCCTCTCTCGATGGAACTATCAGTACTATGCTACGGATCATGATTGATACGATTCTACTGATGTTATTCCGCATCGGAGCTGTCAGCAGTATCATGCCGATTTTTATGATACCAGCACTCTTTACGTGCTTGTTTGGGGTTCTGATTGGCGAAGCTTACACTAGAACTGCCGTTGTGATAAAACGGCTGACCTCTTCAGCTCAGTCACCCGTCTTCTCTCAGTTTGCTGACACTCTGGCGGGTCTCCCTGTTATTCGTGCCAGAAGTGGCATGGCATCGACGTTTCGAGAAGAACTGGCTGCCAAACTGCGAACTTGGTCAGCTTCCTCGGAGGCCAGCTTCAATGCCAACCGTTGGGTGGCTGTACGTGTCGATTTCGTGACAGCTCTTGTCAGTCTTTCGGCTGGCATAATTGCAGTTTCACAAACCGGTGTCGTGGCCGCAGGACTGGTCGGTTTCTCCCTCACCAATGCCAATGGACTCAGCCAGACGATATTATTGTTGGTACGAGCCATGAACGACCTAGAAGTAGAGATGCAGAGTGTGAGTGAAACCGCTACAATCGACCGAATGGCTGCTGACCCAAGATCAAGTTTCACCGAGTCAAAGAGTATGTGAAATTGGAACCGGAAGAGAAAGACGACAAAACATATCCAGAAGAGGGCGAATACACAGATGACCCATCACATGTGGTTCCCAAAGGTTGGCCCAGAACTGGTGAGATCGAGTTTCGAAACGTGACGATTCGTTATGATCCTGACGGACCTGACGTCCTCACCAATGTGAACCTCAAGTTCAAGGCTGGTGAACGCGTGGCGGTCGTAGGACGAACAGGCTCCGGTAAGAGCACGGTAAGTATCATATGCTCGAGGAACATACTGTAACACTGACCATCATTCTCCAGCTTGTTCTCTCCCTCTTGCGCTTTACACACGTGGTTTCAGGCGAGATACTTTACGACGGTGTTGACATTACGAAAGTTCCTCGACACCGGCTTCGGGAGAGTCTTACCATCATTCCCCAGGAGGCAGTACTCTTTAACGGCACTGTCGAGTCGAACCTAGACCCTGCTGGCAGAGTACCTAAGGAGGTCCTCGATAAGGCTCTCGAAAACTGCAAAGGCATTGCCTCATTCTCCCCACAAGCGTCTGATGATAGTGATAACGACACATCTTCAGCTGATGGCGATCACAACCTAGTGAACCTGGGGACGAGTGTTGACCCTCGCGGGGAAAACTTCTCTCATGGCCAACGACAAGTCCTCTCGCTCTGCCGCGCTCTTATTCGCCAAAATAAACTGATGTTGCTCGATGAAGCCACAGCAAGCATGGACTATGAGACGGATCGCGGCATCCAGACTGTCTTACGGCAAGAACTCGAAGCTGCAGGGGGTGACCGTACTCTGGTAACAATTGCGCATCGCCTGCGTACAATCATTGATTATGACACTGTCGTAGTCATGAGTGCCGGACACGTCCTCGAGTAAGTATATCATGAGTTCATGATGCACCTCTATTTATGTAACTACTAATTAATCCTTCTTCTAGGTATGGTTCGCCTCGCGATTTATACAACAGACGAGGTCAATTCTACGACATGGTATACCATAGTGGGGAAATGGAAGATCTTCAGGCTTTGCTACAAGCAGAAGGCTATAATTGAGGCACTCGGCAACAGACCTGAAATTGCACAATCTGAGAAGGTATTCACAAGTATTATGTATACAGATATGCAATGTGGATACCAAGACGAATAATGGATAGAGAACGATTTTGTATACGACAATATTATACAACTATGACGTAAATTTAACCTCATTTTCTGGGGCTTTGCCCCATTCTTTTCTTTTAGGATTTTAAGTGTAGTTCCCTGAAAACGTGGGATATTTCACATCTATCTGTCTTGCGATCATGTCTTAGCACATACATGCATCATAACTCCTCCCAGTACATACATACCAGCCGTACTGTACCGTACTGTACCCAGGAATTGCGCCATTCATTGATCATAACATGTCATTCACAAGCTCTATAGTTTACCTAAACGTCCTGTAGGTACCAACAAGTGAACCGAAAATCATTTGTAACCTAAAAACCCCTCTTGCGTCGTGTATTTTCATGCCCCGCTGCAACCCTGCTTGAACCGATAAAATAATAAAAAGGAAAAGGAGCATATATGTTGAGAAAAGGGTGAATCAGACAACAGTAATAAACAAAAATAAAAATAAAAGCTCCTCTTGGCCCAAGACGATAAAACATTTCCCTCATCAAGGTAGTTGTTTCAACACATGCCTCTGTCAATCAATTCCAAAGTCTTTCCCTTATCTCCCCAACGCCATATGTGCGTTCGTGTTCTTGCATGTGCATGCTTAGTTGTTGCGGTGAATATCTCGACACTCGTCTTCCTTCCAAGTCTTGTCGTTTCTCTTGTATCGTCTTTTTTTCATGTAGGCACGGGATAGATAGTGTGAGTGTGGTGGGATGGATCATAGGCGTATGCGTTGAATTTCGTGGTATCATCGGCACTGTGACTTGGTCTGCTTCTCCCTCAAGTGTATATGCACTGGTAGCATCTCCCCCCTTATTAACCACTTCTCTCTTCTATTGTCCGTTAAACTGTTCCTCCATGTTGGTAACACCGGCTTCAACGTTATGATAGTCGAGAATTTCCGAGTACCTGAGTTATGTCAGCTTATTATAAAGTAATGAAGCTCGCGTTGAACTTACATCATGATCTTCCATGTATCGACGGGCAGGTCAGCATCGTTGAAACTCCAATCAAACTTCTCCTCAGCTACGGGCTCATCTGTAGGGTCGTGGTAGGGAGAGAGATAGTCGTGAGCAAGAGCCTCAGTGGCGGTTATGCGCTTCTTGGGGTCAAAGACAAGCATACGCTCGAGAAGATCGATAGCTGTGACTATTATTAGCTCGTGACTCCTAGGTTCAGCTTAGTGTATATGAGCATACCAGAGTCGTCGGCGTTCTTGAACTTGTTGCGAAGGGGTTGTCGCTCGCGCTTGGGTAGCGATTTGACAAACCGGAGAGTCTGTCCATAGTCAGTTGGGGGCCTAGATCAAGGTTCATGAGCACTAGATAACTCACGTTCTCGCTAGCAATGGTGTTGATAACATCATCTGGAGGTGTGCCAAGGAGCTCAGTGATAATAGAGAACTGGTTGACGTGGTCCTTTCCAGGGAAGAGAGGCTTGCCCTCAAGCATCTCAGCGAAAATGCAGCCAGCACTCCAGATATCAACCTCGACGTCGTATTTTTGCCAGGTGAGCATGATCTCAGGGGCTCGGTAGTATCGTGTAGAGACATAACCGGTCATCTGGGGGTCCTGAATTCGGGCAAGACCAAAGTCGCAGATCTTCAAATCGCAGTTTTCGTTGACGAGAATGTTGCTAGGCTTGAGGTCGCGGTGAACAACGCCGGCCGAGTGTACGTACTTGAGACCACGCTGTGGAGAGGTTAGTAAATATGGCCATCAATGAATATATTCGCTTAGCTAGGAATGGTTCGAGCATACCATAATCTGGTAAAGGAAGTACTGAATAAACTGCTTCTCGAGAGGGCGCGAAGTCAATAATCGGTGGAGATCGGTACCGAGGAGTTCTGTGACGAAATAGCTGTAATGTTGTCAGCGCAAGAACGCGGGGAAATGCGGTGGGGAGAGGGGCAGAGCCCGTTGCAGCTGGGTAACGCACATGTCTTCCAAAGGTGAGATGAAGATATCACTGAGAGAAATGACCTAATAGGAAGTTTAGTTAGCACCAAGGAGTGGACAATTGCTGGAACATGAGGCAAAGCACATGGGGGCGCGTTCAAGATGAAGCTACGCGGGGTTGAGCTATGGCGGGGCTGGTGCTCACGTTTTCGTGCTTAAGGTGCTTGAGCAGCTTGAGCTCACGGTATGTGCGCTTGGCGAGCACGGGTGTGCTGAAAGGCTTCATGATCTTCTTGACGGCGACATTTTGGTTGGTGAGCTGATCCCGAGCAGAGCTGTTACGGGGAATCGGTCAGTTATTGGGTGCAAAAACAGCTGCGCGGGCCAGGCGGACGTACCAAACAAGACCAAAAGCTCCCATGCCAACGGGCTGGAGATCGGAGTATCTGCGCGCAATATGAGTCAGTAATGCGATGCAAGGACGGCTTTAAAATGTATCAAACTTACCTCGAGGTGATCTCGAATGTGGTTCCGAAGATCTGGGCGCGTACGAACTCGGCCATGGTGAATATGTGGTTGTTGAGCGAGAGGTTTGAGGTTGGGGTGAAGGTGAAAGGTGAAGAATTTCCTAGTTGCAAAACGAGGAACAGGATACAAAGGCGAGGTATAGATGATGGATGGTGGGCGGGGCGCAGACGTAATCGTCTAAGATCGTCAAGTCAGGGCTGTTTGATGGTCCTGACGTGCGGTGCGAGATAAAGTAAAGAGCAGAAAAGGCAATCTAATTGTTGGATTGGATGGGTTGCTGGGGATGGAAATGGGATGGACCGATAATGGGTCAGGTGAATGGGAAATCGACGATCGAGAAAAAGACGATGACCGTGACCGGGGTAGCAGTAAAAAAAAGCGATGCAGGTTTCGATGTCGATGAGTACTGAGTATCGAACGCGGGGCGGGAAAGAGGTGCGAGTTTCCCACTTGGCAGTGGTTTAATAGACCTTGCTGATTGGCGACTGGATTACTGAAAGAATTTACCGCAAAGCAATTGAGGTTTATCGTTGTTTGTTGTTTTGTCTTTTGTGACCGTCTTTTCCTTGGATAGGTGGTATTAAGGTGTCGTTGACGGGTAGGAATAGGCGGGGTAGGTAAGGTAGGCGAGAGCAACGTGTCTATCAATCACCGCAATATTAGCGATTGTTACATAGAAGAAAAAAACCAGGCAGTGTAGTCAGTTGATGGGCAATTTTAGAAGTCGTGGGATCGCCACCCCAAAAAGCTAATGCTCAGCAGCAAATATGCACTAGAACACTGCTGCTGAATCGGAACCAGTCCATGAATTGTCATGTAAAGTCGGGTCTGTGAGTGATGAGGGGCAACTCCGGGCGGGGCGCCTGAGAACGAGACTGCCCTGAAGAAGAACTAGACAACGGGATACCAGGTCTTGTCTTGTCCAACAATGGCGGTGGCAGCGCTAGAATTCAGGAATGGCGCGCCCAATTTGGTATCACTTGTCCAGTGTATAGCAACCAAGCCAGGACAGCACAGGCCTGAACCTAAGTCCGGACACCATCCAGACCTAGGCTACCTCGGGCTCTTCGCTCTTGTCCTGTCCACCCGCAGCAACAGTGGGGTCCAAAAGTGTCGAACTCCATAGATTGAGGTGCCTTTGACGCCATCGTACTCCAATAAACCAGTAGGTAGGTAGTCTGCGGCCAATGGTCTCATGTTTGGTTGATTGCCAGAGGCTGGACGGAACAGGCCATTGCCTGACCTTGACCGGGGTAGGATCCAAAGGCTGAGGGAGACTCTGGGGTATTGACTGCGCAACAAGGGAATCTTACCTCTAGTCGTCTCTTTCCTGTGAAAGCGGCCTCGGTTTCGAGACTCGTTTCGGGTCAAGTCAGGATTGCTTCCTGCTTAATCGGTCAAGTGTCGATCGCAATGCTAACGCGGCAGAGAATACTCGGGCCTAGGATGTGTCGCAAGGCACGTGTAAGAGGCGATCAAGGTGTTCCGGACCGTGGGTAGACAGGGTAAGTAGTAAGTAGGATCAGGTTTTGTAAGAGGAGGAAAGCTTGAAGGGGAGAAGGGAAAAGCGAAATTTCAACAGGAAAACGGGTTTAACATGAGGGATGGGAGGGTACATGTACATATATACGTGACATCCATCCATGGTAGAGGGCATGCCATGACATGGAATAGGTAGGAATTAAACAGCCCGATCCTAGGGCAGTCAGTCCTGTTGGAAGCGTCAAGTATTGGTATTGGTTTGAGTAAACGGAGGGCCGCCGGTATTTTTTAGTGGGGTGTGCATGAGGAGGGGAAAGAGAGCTCCGGGGCGTACCTTCCAATGCCTACAGAGGCATGTAGGTACTGTAGGTTGCTTCCATGTTTGGGTGAATAGGTAGGTACCTACGGAGAGTCCCTACCCTCTCCACCACTCTGTACCTTCCCTCTAAAGGACCGGTCCCTTGTCACCGTCTATTTAGTTGCTCTTTCCCCTTAGAAAGACCCTGGCAGGTCACAACACGTAATGGGATCGAGATCTCTCTGGAGTGGTGGATATCAAGGTTATGCGCTACACTTACAGTCCCTTAGTACATACGAACAAATGATGGAGCTTTCTTAATCAGTATGCGGAAAGTTGGAATTTTGATTGCTTGATGCACAAAGGTAGTATCCAGTCAAATGTGAGCCCTTACAGATAGATATCCAACCTGGGTACTAATGCTTAGCCCTTGCAATCAGGGTCTCTGGTTTGTGAAATGATAGAATTGAACAGTTGAGGCGCCCTCATTATACAGACTGCCTGACCTAGGTGATGCTTGCAATATCTGTTACTCGTTGGGTGTCTGATCTCTGTCTCGTTAGCCCTTGTCTAAAGCTTGTTACCTTTTTGATATACATGCCATGCACGAGATTCACAACATGCTTTGCTGTACCTCCGTTAGAGTACCTACCTGACTTAGTTGCCATGATGGACTAAACCCACTGTCGAGAACATCCATGAATACCTTACCTGGGCTACTACCTACCTAGCTACCTATGCATCACTGTAACCACTGCTACGTACTGGAACTTTCATGCCAAGACCTCCCTCCCTGTATCTCCCATCATGGCATCACCTTGTTTCGTCAAATAATATTATCTGTCGCCCTTGAGATAATAATCATCACTTTACAGCACATAATAACAACTTGTTTTACCCTCTTCTTCACTGTCCTTGTCTCGTGTCTGCAGAAACCGGCTACATTCAACTTCACATGGCATGTCTCATGGAAGAAATGACGTCAATTCAGCCTCCACTGTATTACCCCTGTCGACTGTTTTGACAGCGCACGCCCAATGCACACTTAGGCTGGGTCAGTGGGTGTTATTCCCCTTCCCCCTTCCCTTAGTCGTTTCTAACGGCGCCAGGACCCATACCCGGTCTCCGATCTTTTGTGCGGGTCAGTATCTCTACACCAAACTCTCGCGGTAAGGGTACTTGGAGTCTCGATCCGTCATGCTCAACGACGTAGGCCGCTCATCGTGAAATCAATGGGACGATCGAATATTCTCCAGAATAATCTCTGAAGTGGAGCCAGTTCCTAAACAAGCCAATAAATCAACTAACAAGACCACACCTCACACATCAACCTGAGGTTTTCATCACGCGCTCACTGCGACCCTGCAATAAATTTATTCAGGGTTATCGATTTCTCAGTTTTCGTTTATCGACGTCATCTTGGAGAAAAAAAGTAGAAGCCTTTCCCAGCTTTGACCAGATTCTTGTCCAAGCGTATGCATATACAAAGTCCCACAAAGACGAGGGCTCTGAATCATCGTAACTACAAGTGCACAGTGCATCTACCAATAACTCATGGGTTACATGGATCGATGTGCCTTGGATGAAAAGAACCCCTTCTTCAATCATGAGTTGTTTGTTTCACTGTTGCGGTGAGGGCTTGCAACAGTGTGATCGTGTGTTCTCGAGTCATGATGACTTACACGCAACGACTGAGTCGTAACGATTTCACACTCTTGATTCCCATTCCTTAACCACAAATTACTATCCTGTCGGCGATTCGTAGAGAAAGTGTAAATCAGTTCATCACCCAACCCTGGCTTGGAACACGAGACTGCCCTGTCGATCCCCTCCATCCATCTCCCATCCCATCCCATCTGAGATTCATCTCGCCCTCCCGCACCCGCTCCCCTAGCCCAATAGAGCCATCCTTGTAGCCTTGCCATCATCTTTCTCATCCCGTCCCAGATCGACCACTGCCCCTCCGGTCGAGACCATGTGATCGGCATCCACCGAATCCTCAAACTCTCTCTGTGTGCCCATCAATGCACGCGGATCTTCGCAGAGGCGAGCAACCAAGGGAACTCCCGCCCCGACTGTTCCAACTACTCGGTACCGAATCATCTATCCCAGTTCACGAGTCGTCGATTTACTCTCCAACCATACACTCAACCAGCACCTTCAGTATATGATATACTGAGTGCTAGAACAACTCACCTCCCGGGGCTCCTTCTTCTGACATCATCCTTTACCGCAGGCATGGTCCAGGGTGCAATCCTTTCAACATAGTTCAATGTGTATATGTGTGTACTGCATCCTATTCAAGCCTAGGAACATCTCTTTCAGTTACGTTTTGATGAACCCCGGTTTCCTTGGACTAGTATTCACACTTGACATGCAGCACGACAAAGATATACCTCCGTTATCCCACTCTCTAGATTCCCCCTAGAACATCAACTTCTTTCTATCCGTTGCTATACTTCCCCACAAAGTGCTTGCGCCTATGCTGCTTTCTTTAGCAATACATGCATGCGGTGTGGGGTTGTAGATGCGTTACCTTGCAGGCTGAGCAGCCTGTTTAGATTGCGTTCGATCGACACTACTAATCTGCACTTTCAACATCGGATATAACAACCTAGCTCATTTATATTAGAGTCTTGCTCATATGATAGAATAAAACAGCTGGTTATGTAAACAGCATGACCAACACAACGAGAGGCCAACAGCTGCGAGAGAGCGAAGCGCCAACTTAGAATATGTCATGACAGTTTCATTATTAAAGAGAGAACCTATCCGTTGCACACTCTTACCATGAGCCTTACTGTTCAAAACCATTCTCTCCATCCAATCGCATTTCATCAATCTCTTAATCTTTGGTCTTCTTGCATCCACCATGTCTACCGACGCCGGTCTGTGATTTTATTCACGTACCCATGTCTATCTCTATCATACCCAGATCTTTCTTTCATGGTCTAATCATGGATAACAAGAGGCTCGGCATTCCAGATGCTCTCAGCATACTCATCAATGCAGCGGTCACTGCTGAAGAAACCCATGCGGGAAACTGACGTGATTGTCTTCTTGATCCACTCCTCTTGGTTCTGGTATGCCTCATCCACCAGCTTGTGAGTCTCGTTGTAGCTGTGGAAGTCGTCAGATACCAGGTAGTAGTCGCCATGGTCACGAACGGCTGCAACCAAAGCACTGAAGTCGTGGACTGAACCGAAAGTGCCCTTCTCGATCTCGGCAAACACCTTCTGCAGATCCGGGTCAATCTCGTGTGAGCCGTACTGATGGCTGTGGCGTAGATCTTCAACATCCTCGGCAAGGTTTCCGAACAGGAAGATATTGTTTTCGCCAATCTCGCGGGTGATTTCAATCTAAGGTTGGTCAGCAATGAATGTCGAGAAGAGAATCGATATCTACTTACGTTGGCACCATCGCAAGTACCAATGATGAGACCACCATTCAGCACAAACTTCATATTGCTGGTACCAGATGCCCTGTTGAAACTATTAGCCGCTTTGTTCATTCAACGTGGCGATGCTGACTTACTCAGTGCCGGCGGTGGAAATGTGCTCGCTGAGATCCGAGGCAGGGGTAATGATTTCAGCCTTGCTCACGTTGTAATCAGGCAGGAAGATAACCTTGAGGAGATCACCGATATCCTCATCATTGTTAACCACAGAGCCGACAGCGTTGACAAGATGAATGATCTGCTTCGCCATCCAATAGCCTGGTGCAGCTTTGCCTCCAAAGATAGAGACACGGGGAACGACCTTCTTACGCTCTTCAGGGGATAGAGACTTGAGGTAAAGGTATCGATGAATAACACCAAAGATGTTGAGTTGCTGACGCTTGTACTCGTGGATTCGCTTGACCTGGACATCGAATAGCGCGGAAGGATTCACAGTGACACCCACAGAGGACTTGATGAGCTTAGCAAGTCGGACCTTGTTGGCGTACTTGATCTCCGACCACTCCTTTCGGAACTCCTTATCCTCAGCGTACTTCTCGAGTTGGTTGAGAGTTGTAAGGTCCTTGAGGAAACCGTTGCCTCCAACCTTGGAAGCAATAAGCTCCGAAAGGCGAGGATTAGCTTGGTGGAGCCAGCGGCGAGGAGTGATGCCGTTGGTAACATTAGTGAACTTGTCTGGGCCATAGATCTCGACAAAATCTTTGAAGATAGTGGTCTTGATGAGATCCGAATGCAACTCCGCGACACCGTTGACCTTGTGCGATCCAACAATGGCCAGGTACGCCATGCGCACCATCTTTGTCTGAGACTCCTCAATAATAGACACTCTTCTCAAGATATCTCGATCGTTGGGGAAGGCCTTCTCAACCTTTTGTAGGAAGAACAGATTAATGTCGTAGATAATCTGCAGGTGACGGGGCAGGAGGTGCTGGATCAGTCCAACAGGCCACTTCTCCAGAGCTTCGGGCAGAACTGTGTGGTTGGTGTAGCCGAACTAGAGAGTTATTAACGAATGTAATGGTGACCGGAACACGCGATACTTACAGTGTTGACGACAATATCCCAGGCCAGATCCCATTCGAGGTGCTCAATATCGATCAGGATTCTCTGCAACTCGACAATAGCCAACGTAGGGTGGGTATCGTTGAGTTGAATAGCCACCTGATCGGGGAACTCCTTCCAAGGTCGGTTGGATTTCTTGAAGCGGCGGACAATATCATATAGGGAGGCCGCAACCCAGAAGTACTGCTGCTTCAGACGAAGCTCCTTTCCACGCTCCAAGTTATCATTGGGGTACAGAACGGCACTGATGGTCTCAGCCCGCTGTTGGTCTGCGACCGAACTTTCGTAATCGCCATTGTTGAACTTTTGGAAGTCAAACTCCCCACCGGAAGCTTTGCTGGACCAGAGTCGCAGGTTGTTTGTGGTGGGCGTGTCGTAACCTGGAATAGGAACGTCGTAGGCGACAGCCTGGACGATTTCGCCGCCTTCCCAAATGGCAACGGTCTTACCGTTCGAGTCCGTGGTCTTCCTAGCATGACCAAAGAATTGAATCTGTTCCTGATTAGCTGCGATCCAGTACTGAGGGCATTCTGTAACTTACATCGACAGTAACGTCGTGTCGAGGAAACTCCCAGGGATTGAAGTCAAGCCAGTAGTCAGGCACCTCGACTTGATATCCGTCTACGATTTCCTGCTTGAAAATACCATATCGATATCGTAGACCATAACCCCAGGCGGGGTAGTTGAGAGAAGCCAAACTGTCGAGGAAACAGGCAGCAAGTCGGCCAAGACCACCGTTACCCAAAGCAGCATCGTTCTCCTGAGTGATGATATCCTCAATTCGGAATCCGAGCTCAGCAAGGCCAGCTGAGCACCAGTGTCAGTAGGGGGAAGAGTTGAAGCTCGACTTTACTTACCCTTTGCAGTATCCTTCTGACCTACGTTGAGCATGGCATTGTCAAGAGCTCGACCCATCAAGAACTCCAGACTGAAGTAGTAAACACGCTTGGAGTCGCGGTATGTTTGTCTTTGCTGGGTCCTGTTCCAGTCAAGAATCAGACGATCACGGAAAGCCAGACTGGTGGCAGAATAGGCTGCATGTTCATCACAGTTGAAAACAGAGCGAGCGAGAGTGGTCTCAACGTGGCGAACGACTTCTTGCTCGAAGCCATCTTTACCAGTAAATCCCTTGGACTGGTTGCGCTTCCAGGCTTCACGCTGGGGTTCGGGAATTGAGGCTGGTAAATGGTGTAAGTGGGTAAGTCACTTTGAAGGTTGTGGATGAGTAGGCTTGGATCGAAAGGAATTGGGAGAATTGATAAATCTCAAACGGTTCAAGAACCAGTTCAAATATGCAACTTGATTGTTGAGTGAAGAAATAGCGTACCTTCAAAGTTTTTGATCTCACTTGGACCAAAGCCAGTGGCAGTTCGGGTGTGTTTTGGGCGAGAAATGCCTGCGGGGCCAACAGCACCCTGGATGTCGACGATCGGGGCCGACGTGGAGGGGCGCCTCTCACGAGTAGGCAAACGTTGCTGCTCAGATGCCATTGCGTCTGTCCACGAACTTGTTAGTCGAGGGATAGAAGCAGAAGATAACTGGGAAGCGAGAAAAGAGAAAAGGGTCCCGCGAGGCAATTAAGTACTCAACCGCCGTATGTAGACCCCATGTCCTCTTGTGAAGCGAAAATCAGATCAGATCACCTACACCAAGGTTTACTGATGCCACTGAACGAGTACTGTACGTCAGATAAGACGACTGGCTAAAGACACGAGATGTGTACAGCTTTAGGTGGGGGAGCGGGGTCGCTGGTGCAAGGTAAAGTTGCAGTAGCTTGTTGAGTACCCTGCTTCTGTCGGGGAGGCTCAGATCCCTATCAATGTAGGAATTCAGGCGTATACAGTGAGTTGAGATATATGGAAAAGGGGGTTTTCCTAGTTTATAGACGTCGAGTAGAGGTCGCGATTATCCGTCCAACTCGTCAAGTGGAGGGAGCTTGGGTGGATGGAGACGACTGGAGAACTCGTTTAGCTGATGGGGATCCGGAGAAGGCGGGAGCTTTGGGGGGCAGGGGGAGCTTGGTGGAGTTGACAAAAGAGATATGGGGGAGAAGAACGACAAGGGTTAAGGTCAAATAAGAGAGGTTGAAGGTGAGAGGAGTAGTGAATACCAATTGCAAACTGGTACTACCTATCAATCAAAGATAAATAAGAGGTTAAGAGAGGATGACAAGTTTGGGAGTGGAAGGAGAAGAAGGGGAGGAGGACAAGAGAAGTAAGTAGCCTGGATCATGACTGATGGGAGCTGAGGGGAGCTTTGTTGAGCTTATAGGTCGGCAAGTGCGATGGATGGTGTGAGGGAGCTTTCCGTCTCCCCCATGGTTCCACCCCATCCATTCATCATGACAACCTCGCACTCCTCCTACCTACTAACCTACCTTACATTGCTCCTCATGGCAGCTGGAGGGCGAGACAATAGAGCTAGCTATTGCTTAAATTAGCGTGCAATAGGATATCCCCGGTTAGATACCACGGATTGCCGTAGTAGTAGTACTACTGACCGGTACATTAGCTGCATCCTTTAACACATGTTAGGTCACATCCTATCACTTTCACTCCGGTTACCCGCCAATGTCGTTCCTGTTGTTTTGGTTGCTCCCCTCTTGACCCAGTCGCATACCATCACGAGCTGGTGGCATGGCATGGTTCCCCTCCCCCGCAGCAACCGCTCTGTAACATGACGACATTGTCGACGCACTCCTCCTTTTACAGAACGATACATCTATTACCAAGATCAATCTAACTGCTGCTAGTATATTTACAAGCTTGTGTACGGCATATAAGTTAGGGAGCGAACAACACAGCTTGAGTAGGTGGGACATAGCAAGTTACCCTAGACCTCTCGTACCACATGTTCAAGCTTGGCTATGGGTGAAACTCCTCATTCCAAAGATTTATCGACCGTTTCCTACGTATCCATAGGATTCACTTCCTCCTCATGCCAATCGATATAGATCCAGACCGTTTCTTCAACCCCATTGTCAAAGCAACTTACACGCTTACAGCAGAACAGACCCGCTTGCATACGCATGCAAGAGTGAAGCTCGCCTTAGCGCCAGCTTCTTGCACAGTGGAGGGCGGGGCCGTAACGACGCCTGGTGTCTTTTGAGCAGCGCGGCACCTTTTCAGGTCAAACCGAGCCCAGTTCTGTTGTGAACATCGATATTGACCTGAGCTAAGAAATGTTGCCCCTGCCATGCATGACTGAAGGTGGTGATACGCAACAAGACTCTAAACATTCCATCAGCTTAGCTTAGCACAGCACAGCACAGCTCTCATGGCTCATTTAACCCCGCCACGACTCATGTATTTCCAAAACACCAATATGAGATAATAACAGTTCAAAATGCTCCAAACTCGAGAACAATGAAACCCCCAAGAAACCACACTGCCGGGACAACAAGATCGATGAGGTCAAATGCCCCTGACATGGTCCGAGTTTCCTTGGGAGTATGGGGCATGCATCAACCCCGCGTTGGTAACACCGAGATGGGTCCTATTAAAGACGTTGATCTGATCTTAGAACGGGACATTGAGAGCTGCTTCATGTGCACGTATCATTGTCGCTTTGACACGTGCCGGGCGCTTATAGAGCCCCAATCTTAACCACAGCCTCCGTACACCCACGCCTCTAGCTATCAAGGATTCATTGATATAAATGAACTCAAATCTCAACGCCGTTACCACAATCCTTTTCAGTCTTTGCCCGAGTTTTAAGAGCACCAACTCTCAGATTCTTACAGATGAAGCGAAATGGCCCTGACGATCCCACCTCCTGCTCAGGTAGTCATGATGAATGTGATTCATGAGAGTTGGCCCTTGTTCACTAGCTCGTCGATCGCCTCATGGCCCGAGGTCAAAGCTCTAAGCCACATTCAGCCCCTCCCATACGTTCGTTAAACTTCAAAACAAGGTACGTACACGTTACTATGTAAGTACCTAGGTATGAAGCTTTCAACAGTAGGTACCGCAACGCTTGGTTTCTGGACGAAACACACCAAAAGCCCTCCGCTCACACCTATTATAGTACCATACTATTACTTTGAACAACGATCAAGTCTTATCTCAAGCCAACCGGACATATACCGATAATCCATAAAAGCTTACGTGCGTCTCATAGTTGAGCCAATTCATTCACTTGGTTTCAGGGCAAATCGCCGCTCTGTCGTTGATAAACCCTTCATTCGTTCTTCTCCCATTACATATCTTATACAGCAGGCTTTCAAAATCGAACCTGTGCCCAGAGTATCGTCAGTTCGCCTCATTCGAGTCGAGAAAAAAACTACATATGTAGGAGTTGAAACCATCCATTACCATGCCAGCCCAGACCTCTTCCTGTGACGTTCCCAGCCAGCTCCATAAACACCACTCTCCCTAGAAACCAAAACCATGCGCCCACTTCTCCTCTAAGCTCGACAGAAGCCATCGGAATGCGACTAGCGTCATGTCTGCAACTATACCACGTTCCACGGTTTCTCCCCAATCCCAAGAAACCAGGACATTTCGCTAAGAAGCGTCGCAATTCAGATACCATTCGCTTCGTAATTTCCCATCTGTTTCGTCTCGTGTAAGGCCGTAAGCCTTAACCTAACAAAACCCGCCCAAAAACGTGAGCTCCTGTAAGGTCTAGTCGCTCGAAAGCCCATAAAGCAGAACATATGCCAGGCCAAGATATATAAGCCGAAAATCAACACTGTATCGACGGTACTCTTTGCGTGAGGTCTTCGTCGAGGTTTTCGACTGGTATGCGTATCTCGAGTAGTCGCAGGTCGTCAAAGAAAAGGGGATTAGAGTAGACCTCATTCGCTGCTGATGGAGTTTTCGTCGAGGAGCGATCGGAGTATAAACGCCGCGTTGAATAAAAAAGAAGAAAGCAAGGATCGTATAAATCGAGGTCGTCCTTCGACCTGTACCCCAAAACTCCGGAAATGCTCTCGACGCCAGCCAACAGTTTCCCATACCCTAACATCGTGGTTGTAAATAAAAAAAGCAGTGTTCCACCATCAAAGAATGCCGGAATCCTTAAGTGCGTTATTCAAGATAGTCTCCTTGACTGCTGCGAAAACGAGTCGGATATTTGAAGTGTCTGTTGCTTGCGTCAAACTATTCTGCGTTAAAATTCTGTCGGTTTCTTCATGTCAGCACGTAAGACTTACTGGGGATACAAATTTAAATGTGCCCGGTTGACCTGGTTAAATCGCCAGAGTAGATATTTGGCTGCCTTGTTGACATCGTTACCACCCGAGTAATCAGGGAAGTAATTGCCTAGTGGCGACCGGCTCAGCTTTTGCTTAAAAATATCGACCTTGTTGAGGAACAAGATGATACTAGTACGCATGAACCATCTCGAGTTAACCACAGAGTCAAAAAGCAGTAAACTCTCCATCATTCGGTTCTGGTTTCTATGTTAGAGAGTACTCGTGTGCCACTGCTGCGAAACCACAACTTACCTGACTACTCTCCTCGAGCAGGACTTGATCATATTCGCTCAAGGCAACGCAGAATATGATCGATGTCACATTCTCAAAGCAATGTATCCATTTCTTTCTCTCGCTTCGCTGACCACCTACGTCAAACATGCTGTGATAATGTCAGCAAGAGTATGCGTATGGTGCGAAAGACGGGTGGTCTTACTGGATACTTAATTGTCCCATCTGGAATCTCGTTTCATATATACCCGTTGTCTTTGTTCGCGCCCGGAGAACATCCATTTCATTGGGAAGATAATCGGGTGCTACTATTCGCATTGCTTCTTGGAAGAAGCTGGGTCAAGAGTGGTTAGATGAAAATCACGTCAAACGGCAACAGGCTATACATACTATTCTGCCGAGTCCATGAGATAAAACTCGGTCTGATGCTCCATCAAAAGATCCTTCGCTGGATCGTTCCACAGAGCTTGCACCGCGGCACCAACCTTTGGGTCGATATGTGCCTGAGGGCCAGACTCAGCTTGGTATTCTAGAAGGAATTCCGCATGCGCCTTGTTCTCCTCATTCTGGGGCTCGATGTCAAATTGTTGCATAGCCATAATAACAGCTTTCGCGCATTCGACAAGGTTCTTAAAAACCGTTGGCCGGTAGTTGAACAGCTCATCTTCCGAGTAACCCTTGAGGTGAATGATTTTCATTTGTTTGACAATTGTCGACTTGCCACTCTCTCCAGAACCTGGTACTTTTTGTTAACCATCAAGACTCGAGGTGAGCGATTTGGCTGCCGCCAAAGCACCCTTACCTAATAGCAAGATTTTGCATTCTTTCCGTAAACGTTTTGAGTCCTCCTCGAGAATCTTATCGATAGCTTGGCTCTTTTTCTTCTGGTCCACCTCCTCGTTACTCGAGCTCATGCACGCGCCCATCTTGACAAAAAGCGGCCTGAAAAAGGCCCTTCAATTCGTGGAGAAGATGATATGTTCACCTCAGATTTCAATTCGTCGTATTCGGTTACAATGCGTCCTTTAACGGTGCATGACGGTCGCAACGGTTTGCGAAAGTAAGCGGTGTCGAATATTGTGGGGATATCGGCAGAGCAGATTGTTTTTGAGGGTTTTTGTAATTCGATAATTGATTTGACGTTGCGATTTGATATCTCACGATTAAGCGTGGTGATGGACAGTCGTGGGAGAGAGTTGGCGATAGAGATGACAGTCTGGTACCGCGTATGGCAAGGGTGGACGAGAGAATGGGTGATCGGATCGTGTCGGATGGGCTATCGTAAACGAGACTCGAAGCTTCGGAAAGGAATCCTCGAGATGCTTTGCTGGATAGACGACCGAGGTCGAAGTTGTAAAAAAC
>JAAVUC010000100.1:0-50061 GCA_014898925.1 Fusarium nelsonii | reverse complement strand
AAAAAAAAAAAAAAAGGATGACGAGAAGAAGTCGGACGAGATACGCCTGAGCAACGTCAAGGCTGGAAGGGGAATGTTTGGCGGTGGGCAGGCGAAAGAAAGAGATGGATGGCTGGATGAATGGACCTTGTCGCTCACAGATGGTCGGCCGTAACCAGCTAAGGACGGTGCTGGGAGCTTCGCGGAGGCAGGGCGAGCGGGCGAGAGACTAAGAGGTACAAAGGCACCAGGGAACCTCGACGATGACGAGACAAAGTCGGCGGAGGGCAGTGCCAATTGGTGAGAGAGCCGACAGTGGAGAAGGAGTCGGGGGGCAGGGGTGTGTGAGCCAGCGCGAACCAGTGAGTAAGCGGGTGAAGGCGAGAATTTGAAGGGAGCCTAGGAGCCTTTTGGGGGTCGAGTTGAAATGCGCCGATGAATCAGGCCTGGTCGAAGGGGCGTCTGCAGCCAAAATAACTAGCAGATGGACTAATTGGAGCGAGGTGTGCGAATCAAAGTGCTCACAACCGGATATCGTTGGTTGCAAAGAGACCTCGACCGTTCGTGGCAGAGTTGATTTACAAAGTCTTTGGGATGGGCAACGATTTCGGCAAGACAGCGCAAGCGGAAGGAAGCAATGTCAAGTAGCGGAATCTTGTCTGTTTTACTCGAGAGCAAAGTGAACCTTTGAACCTTGTGTAGGTAGGCAGGCAGTAATCAATTAAAGACGAACAAAGGCTCTCATCGTATGTAATATTAGGTATTGTAGAGATGATGGTTGGGATGACGGAAAGCGACGGGTTCACATCCCTCGCGGAACAAAGCAATGGATGACTGGAAGGATAGAGGCTGCAGAGATGAGATTGGATACAAGGCGAGAATGGGAAAGGGAAAGTGAAAACAAAAATAAAAGTAAAAAGTTGGTACCTTCCTTTCATCCAATTCAACGGGCATCCATCGCAGGTTCTAGGTTGGGCCCGATTCAAGCAGGAGGTACCTACTCTGTAGGTAGGTGTCGGACTTTCAGCTGTTAACAAGGGGTTGCATTTCAGCGCTATTCTCCGCCCAATTGAATTTATTTCTATCCCTAACACAAACCATACCGTTCATTGCTGTTTATTAACCCATCCACGCACAGCATGTGTATACTACTTACTTAGGCACAGGCATACCTATAGCTACCTAGGTAGGTACCTATATGTAGAGTGGTTTTCCAGCTCCCCAAACTCGATCAGCGCCACTTTCGATATAAGCTAATGTGGATGGATGTACAGAAGAATTGTGAGCCATTCGCGTTGTCTTATAATTCAAGAGCAGACAAGACTGCCAAATTACAAATCGCTAGCTTCTCCCTCCAGGATGAATGGCATTGGTAACGCTCGGGAAAAGCGCCCTTGGCCTTCGATGTTCGTTCGACATTACCGTCTCCCCTCCCCTGGCCCAATTTGCGCTTGACACGTCCCCATCCACGGTTAATCACCGACATATTCCCTCAATGTGCATACGAACCCCTCGTGAGCTAGCGCTCCTTCAGCTACTTGACCCTGCTACGTAGCTTATCAGGCACTGATCAGCGTACCAAAACCGAATTCGCACTCTGCCGGCCCATGTCTCAAACCTCATCCGCTGTGGCTTGGCAAGAGCCACGCTTATGTGAGGTGGTGTCTACTGGTTCACGAAAATCAATCACAATGGGAGACAAACGGACCGAGTCTTTGTCGAAAGCATCTGGAGCGTCAGGTCAGACAGATGCTGATGAGTTCTCTTTGAAGTCAAAAATGGAATGGGCGGGGCTGGTGGATAGAAAATGTTTTGCCGCCCGCACACGGCAGCCCTCTGGTACAGTACAGTAGCGGAGTTTAACTTCTACAACTGACTCCGACATCCCCTGCATGTACCGCGCATCCCCATGTTTCCCAAGCTGCCTTAGTTGGCAACGACTCTCAAACTGGGTACTGGGTCTCAAGGCTCGTCGCTGAGGGCGCTGCCCGTAGCGCCACAAGATCTCTTACATATAAGGTTGGAGCCATTTATCGGCATTCCTCATTGTAGTCAGTTTGGGCAGCGCTGGAAGAACGGGTAAACGGATAAGTACAAGATGTTATTTTCTGAGTTGTGTATTGCACCAGAAGAAGGTATCTGACTTGGACGATCAAACATATAACTTACAAGTGTCCAGTTTGCCGGAACGAACATGAACACCCACAACCCTACAGACTACATACAGGACAATGACAAAACTAGCGCAATGGAATTTTAACCAGGGGTTCCCACCGGGGTACCTGGAGACGAAGTGGAGCTGATATTGCGACCCTTGTCTACACATACATATTGTTATTGCATATAATTATCCATCTATGTATTTTCCATTCTCTTCATGCCATGCTGCATTGGTGTTTGCATGCAGAAACGCCATGCTGGTCACCCAAAATCCCAAGTCTTTCCTATTTCCCTCACCGAAGTACTGGCAGTCTTGGGTGTACAAGAAGCCCATGTTGTCCCCCCCCTTTTTAGCAAAACAACAACTGCTTCTCTTGATTTGGGACAACCAATACAACACCACTTTCGTGCATTCTCACTTGTTTCTTTTATGTTCCCTGGCTATGGACGTGAAACTTTCAAGTACGGATGGGATTTGCAGTGTTTTATGACAAACACTACGGAAAAACAGAACGTATCTACATCACATGGGACATATAGTCCTGAACAAGGCTTGATTATCCTTCGCGCCTGAAACGATATAGCAACGTCAAGTCGGAGCGCTGTGTTCTTGGTTGAAAGTACTTCATGCCCCATCCGTTGACGAATTTCTTATCCGTTCTTGAAACAGTGTCGTGGTCTTTCCCGCCCCTGCTAAAACATCAACGTATTGATTCAGTCAGCTTGAACTTAATACTGGTCGGCGCATGACGTTTCACTGTGTGTCAAGACTTTTGACTTGAAAGGACCGTTTTCGTTGGGCTTGGTTGCCCATTGAGGTGCCGTACAGAGCTTCAGAGACATTGGCTAAAGCTTGGTCCGCCACGTCTTTGCATTCCTCTCAATTGCGTTGAGTTCCCGCCGGCGCGCTTAGCCTCAGACACGGAGCGAATTGAGCTACATATTCGTCCTGATGCATTGTTATACAATCGTTTGCTAATGGCCGTCATCATTAGATGCAGTCGAATCTCTTGGGACTTTCATTATACAGTACATATGCTGGAAATGACCAGAGAGAAAGGAATCGCCTGGGTCGGTTCAGAGCCAGAAGTTCAGCGCATCAGAAGACATACAGAATTGCCATACGGATGAACGCGCCCTGTCAATTTGGGTTGACTGGGCAGGTCCCGACCATGGGGTGGTGATCTAATTGTAAACGTTAAGCCACGGTGTTTCTGAAGTCTCCAAAGAGCCTCATTGCTCCTCCGCTCGTCTCCGATCGGATTGGCATTGATAACGGTAAATTCCGTCTCCTTTGCGAGATTCATGTTGCTTTCAACCAAGGTTTAAGATGATAGATGATTGATGGCGAGACTGTATCGGGCACTCGCACCCTGATTCATATTCAACTTAGCAGTCCAACCACCTTGTTACTTGGTTGTGACTTGTTCTGAGTCTTTGACTCGAGGTTTCCTTGTCCTGCGAACGTAGAGATGAAGTTTTGCCGACGGCACACCAGATCTACAGTTCCAGGAAACAACAAGGACTTGTCGACCAATAGAGTGATGTTGTTCCTATCGTCTTTTTGTTACAAAGAAAGCCAGTTCGATACAACTCATATTCCATCCAGGTAGACGTTGGCATATACCTTAGGTAGCGAATACTCTTGTGGTGATGATGATACAGCGTACTCGTGGCATATAGCATGCTTGCACAGCGACTGCTAATGCAACTGCAGTCACAGCCACCTATACATAGCAGCAGGCTGACCAAAGCTGAAGCTCTCTGTCTGCTGAGGCGATGATATGCAAGACACGTCGACTTGCCTTTAGACAGGGGTGCATCGGACCAATCGTAGCTTAGAATGGAAATGTAGAATGCCTCAAGTCAAGGCTGTATGGAATCCCACAGTATGTACTGCTAAGGCTTGAAAGATGAGTACACTGTAATTGAAGAAGGGTGAGGAATTAAACTTGATAACAGGATCAGGGTTGAAAATTGACCTGAATATATTGGGTGGTGGTTGTTATACTACGCGAAAACTTTTGTGGTAACTTAACAGCCAGTTTCATGATTTGCTTAAATGACGGGGGTTTGAGAAAGGCGGAGAAATATTTGATTTAGGTGCTGTGTATGTCGATACGGCATCTATTAACTTAGTGGCTAATTAATCTCCATACTGGTCAATTCAAAAGACAATTAGGCGATTAATTAGCCCACTGTATCCGTAGTATCCATCCATATTTATTACCTGAAAGCTTTGAACCTGGACTGGATCTTGCCCGGGGACATGCTTGTTAATTGGTGATTACATGGGCATGGGTTTAGTCTAGTATGGAGTATAATCTACCTTAACTTCCATAGCACTAGTCTAGGTGAGTAAAGGTAGCTACCCCTCAGAGCACCACTTCTTCGCTGGTGATACTGTACTTGTACTAAGGAACCGACTTGGCTTTGTTTTTTTCGATCCAACCTTTTTCTGTTTTTGTCCCTCCCTCCTGAGAGTGATCCACCACTCAGTTTCATATACCGATCGATACCTCCTACTACTTCTTATCAGTATCACAATATCTCGACGGAAATCGCATAGTCTAGTCTATTCAAATTGCACCAAACCAGCACAAGGGAACATACCGCATTTGTCGAAGACCACAGGCGACTGTTATGCGACGTTGAACTTCCATCGACACGTGCATCTGCATTCGCAACTTGTAACAATTTCTTTGACCGCCTCATCGGAACTATCTCGACAGCTTCAAAAAGTCAGACCTCCAGCTTCTCCCGAGAACTGGGCGCCTTGACGTCCACCCAACGCTCGCCTTTGCTATTCCCGACTTTCGCACTTGAGTCAAACAAGGCCACCCTTATCGCGTCTACGAGTCGCCTAGATCGTCGATCAACCCCTCGATAACGAAACAACGAGAGACACAAATTTCTTCGCCAGGGAAAACGTCGTTGGATATATTTATGGCCGGCTTCTAACATAACCCCTTCCAAAAGAAAATCAATACAATGAGCTCAGACGAATCCCCTTCTCCTAGCGGTCTTAGCGCGCCCGAACCCAACGATGACCTCAACCCCGTCCTCTCGCCGATTTTGCCTTCCTCGCCCGCACCTTTCAACAAGGCCGATTTCATACCGCTCGTTACCGTTGTTGGCTTCCATCACGCAAGAGGCCCCGAAGTAGAGAATTGGTTTGGTGCCGAAGAGGGGACTGATCCAGCGGCCGACTATGGCTGGTCTCTGCTGCCTTTCATGGCCTTGAGCGATGGTGCGCACGCGTGAGTTCGCCCTTTTGACTGCAGCCGATCCATCTATCTGGGACGGCGACAGTTTATTATTGACGGTGCTGAGAATAATTGGGTAGAATGGAAGAAGACTTTTCCTACTTCACACTGCTTCGTCCAGAGACAGAAACGAAGCCCGCTACGTCACTCTTTGGAATATCATGTACTCGACAGCTCGACTCAACCCAGCTCATCAACCGCCCTGCCGATGTCACACGCTCTACCGTCCAGAAGGCCGTAGTGGTCATTGCCGACAGCCCACAGTTCTTTGGCATGCTTCGCGAGCGCCTGAGCATCGTTACACAGGCCTGGTTCGCCCAGCGCGAGTTTACCGATGTCGAGATCCTCCGCAGGTTCCAGGAGAGCCTAGCAGATGAGAAAGTCAAGGGCTTGCTCAATGATCAGGTAGACCGAGACCAATATCTCGGTATGAGTCTTCGAGAATTGATCCATGAGTACAAATGGCAAACATTAGTTCTCTTGAAGTGCTGTCTTCTCCAGCCCAAGGTAAGATCTGATTGAACGCCACTTGAAGCGCGTGTTGTCGACTAACTTCACCAGATGCTTTTCTTTGGCTCGAGGTGTGATAAGTTGTGCATGATGCAGTTTTCTCTTTTGTCCCTGATACCCGGCCTCATTCGCAACCTGCAGGACAGCGCAGACCCCGAACTAAACAATTATGAAGCAAGTTTGTCAAAGCCTACCAGTCTGCGGACTAGTGATCGCAACTCTCTGCTTTGCTACATGGGTCTTCCTCTCCAGATATTTGGCAAGGTAAGTTCTCACCCATCAAGTTGGTTCTAACATCAATTAACATTGGATCAGGGAAGCTTATTTGGACCTTACACTCCACTGCAACAACTCGACATTCTGGCCGACTTTGGCACAAAGTCCTACATCGTCGGCAGCACAAATTCACTGCTGCTTCAGCAGAAAGACCGCTATAGCGACATACTCATTAATTTGGACGAAGAGTCTGTCGTCATCAACTCACAACAGCTTAGAAACGCTCTCACTCTCACTGCTGCGGACCGGAGATGGATAGATTATCTAACCCATGAGATCAACGAGACATGGGATGAAGCCAATCCTAACAGACCCAAGACGTTGAAGTACGTCGGTAGCGAGGAATTCATTAGGCTACAGTTCGAAGAGTACATTCTTGCCCTCATCTCCTCCGTCAAATACCACAACTACCTCAATGCGAACCCGAACAATCCCAAAGCCATGCTCCCAGAGGTCGAGGGCGATCCAGTTGCCGACTTTGGCTACGATTGGGTAGAGGCTTGGAAGCGCACAGAAAACTACCGCATGTGGAACGCAAACACCGACTCCCACCTTTTTGACATTGTCGACCCTCGGCATCCCTGCGCAGGCGGTCTCAACATCGAGGATGTGCAACGCCGCATCGCAGAACAAGTGAAGGAGTTACATCTGGACGAGCGTTTTGCGCAAGGGCGAGAAGTCCTAGGCAGGAATCTCGCTGCCGGTCGGGAGAAGGCTTCATTTGTCCTCAACAAGCTTTATGCTGATATGGAATCTCTACGAGAAGCCCAAAGACGCCGTGCTGAAGAAGCCCGAGCAGCGGATCCACAGAATGCCTCTGGCCAGCAGGCTGGAGCCGACGCTTCTAAAACTGGACAATCGGCTGGTGCGCGAGCAGGCTCCTACATAGGTAGCTGGGCAGCCTGGGCAGGCGAGAAGCGCCGAACGAGCGGCTGGGGGGCTGGTTGGGGTCGCAAAACAACCACGAAGCCTGAGAAATCTGCCGACAATTCCACATCAAGCAGTCCAATTGATAGAGACTACCAGATGATCAGCGCCCCTGTATCCCGAGGTGGCAGTTCGGATGAGCCGGCCTCACGAACAGACAGAGGAGCGAGCTTCAGCGAGAGTATACTCTCAGGGGTCAGCGATTCGAACAGTCGACCAACTTCGGGGACCAACAAGCCTTTGCCTGGTCCGCCCGTGCCTGAAAAGGAGGACGATGGATTTCAGAAGGAGGGAGTTGTCGGCTCCAAGGATAAACTGGCTGGCGTGAACCCTCATCCTGACGAGAATAGTATAACGACAAAGGATTGATGAAACGGTATAGGCGAAAAGGCCAAGGACGACCGCCTCATGAGATATAGATGTGATAACCAGACCGAATTGGGTGATTGTTTTTTATTTATTTTGATTTTTAGCGAAAATTATATATATGTCACTTAGCATAGGTCACCAGAATTTGTAATTTGTACTTCAGCGAGTCGCAGCAAGTCACGTCCTGTCACTCTAGCTAAGCATTAAAAGGGTCAAAGTGAGCCTGACTGCATGAACGCCTCTCGTTCTCAAGTACATTCATGCCAACACGTTCCTTTCTTCTCTGTGGCTCATTAGAGCCCTTTTATAATTATACCCGCACCCTGATTGACACTAATGACCTAGTCTCCTGCCTCTAGGACAGTTTCCCTCTTCCAAGCTATGATAGAGACCCAAAAACATGTAAAATGAACATCAGGATAGGGCGTTTACGGGGAGAATTCATAGCGCTTCGTCCTGCTCAAAGCGCTGACCATCTAGTGTTGACCAATTCCAATCCTCATTACCTTGACCTGCTGTAACCCTTTCCCAGCTGCTCAAGGGAACAAGGAAGAACGAGTCGTTCATGACCCCTGAAATCTGGAGAGTAATGCTCTGAGGGAATACATGACGAGTTGATCGTGAAGGGGTGTTAAAACAATGAGGAAGATGAGCCACGTTCTTGGCCTTAAAGCGATGTGGTGTAATAATTGAGACTTAAGCAAGGTATCCTAGCTCATCATCCTCTAGACGCTCTAGATACTCCTTATCCAGTAGGATTTCTATGCACTTCTTGATGTCACCAACCTTTGGCACAAAGCGAGATCGGATCTGGTTAATGGTTTCGCTGACTAGTTGTGTGTGCTTCATCTTCTTGCGTGCCTTCATGATTCGTACGATTGCGGACTATGAAACAGTTAGTAGAGTTCCTCGAACTGGGAGCAAATAACATACCTGAAGAACCAGCTTTCGGTCTTCCTCGATTGTCTTGTTGGTTTCGACCTCTTCTTGCTTGGCCTCCTTCGTACCACCAATGTTAAGATTAATGCGGACCTTTTTGCTCTTGAAATCGTAGTTGAGCTTAAAGGTTTTACCAGGACCTGGCTTTTCACCAGCTGCGCCAGACATGATAAGCACCTTGGCCTTCAAAATAACAGCAAGTGACTGGTCCAAGACCTCCTTGCTGAGTTGGGTAGCGCTGAGCATATCTTCGTAGCTATAGTTGTCCTTCTCGTTGAAAAGTAGGAGGATGGCCATCTGGTAGATTGATACCTGGAAAGTGTAGGGAGTCTTGCTTGCCTTGCAGTAGCTGGCTCTGACCTCGCCCTTGCAAAGGTTCCACATCCATGTAAGCTTACGGCCATCATGCTTGTGCTTGTAAAAGCGTACAAAACGCTCGATCTCGGCGGCAATTTCGGGAGGTGGGCTGAAATCAGTGCTGGGTGCCGTCAATGGCCAGAAACTGGTTCCTAGGATAGCAAAGGTTGAATCAACCACCTTTGTAGACTCAACACCTTCGAGATGGGCCCGGAAGTCCTTGTTCAGATCCGCTGAAATTTGCATGTCCTGGAACATGCGCTGGAGCCTGTTTGTGTACTCGAAACCACAAGCTTCCTTGAGTTTGCTGATCATGCTAGTCTCGGCATCATCGGAAGACGAGTTGCTGTTCACCAGACGTCGAGCAAGCATACGAGAGTAGAACTTTTGGAAGACATCTTTGTCTTCGATGTACTTGAACACCGTCATTATCTGGTCAAGGGTATGTTCCAATTCGGACTCCTCGATACTGGTGCTGCTCTTCTTCAGCAGCATATCTGCGTACTTGGCCAGTAGTTCCGGAGACTTGCTGGATCCAGATTTGCAGACTTCATTCCGATTGACAAACTCTCTGCAGGCGTTATCCAGAGATCGCGTGAATTCGGGTTCACTCTTGAAGGCTCTCTCGACGAGACCCTGGTATTGTGTGTGGATGTCGAGTAGAGCGTCGACATAAACCTTCGGCTCAAGCTTGTCACCCTCCGAAGACTGAACCTTTTGCACAGCAGCGAGACCAGCCTTTCTAACATGTGTCTCGAAACGGGCTCTGAGTGGATCTAGGCCGTCTGGAATCCTTGAAAGGAGGTTGTACATCCTAGCCATATCTTCTTCTCGGTCGTTGTCAAGAAGCACTTGAAACTCTTCTCTGAGGAGAGCTGAGTGATCCGCAATAAGAGCTTGGTTGCAAGTCTTTTTAAGCGGAATAGCAATGTCCTGATGCAAGTACATGCGAACACGTTCTTCCTCTTCGGCAAGACGTGTTTCGGCCTTCTTCATGTATTCCACAACACTGTTCTCCGCCACAAACTGCTTCGATTCCGCAAGATAAAAGTCCTTAGTGGCATTGAGGAAGGGACGCTCGAAATGGTAGCGGTAGACATCGAGGGTGGACTTGGACGGGTCTGCCTCGTCCAGTCCCAAAGAAACGAAGGAATCCACGACTTGCTTGATCTGGCTATGCTCAATAGTCTCGCCGTTCCTTTGCTTCTCGACGAGTTTAAGGACAGCATCCATGACTTTGCCGTTAACCTTCTCAAAGAGCTCCTTCCTCCATTGCACAAGATGCAGTGTGTAGACATCATAGATGTTCTTCTTGCCCTCGTCAATTTCTCTCTTAACCCAGTGTCGGTTGAGGTAACGGAAGAGGTGATGGATGTACTTGGCAGCGACTGTGTATCGGCCCCATTCTTTGATGTAGAAAGCGAGCAAAGCCTCGTCGGTGTGTGTTTTGCTTTGGTTTACGAGATCCTCGAGGTGGTGCTTCAGGTAATCTATGAGCTTGTTGTATAGCTCCTCGCCGAGAAGATGCGCTGCGAAAAGTTAGTCCCCTGCCCACAAGAATAACACACTATATGTACTCGCCTCCTCGATGGTTAGAGTGCATCGCAGGGCTGTTCATGCCAACAGCCTTCTGAGATGTGCAAAAGTTGTGGACGGCGCTAGAAGATGTCAGTATAAGAATCCCGGTAAGCCATGTGGTGTTATAGAAGGCTACTGACGTGTAAACACCCATGTACATCTGCATGTCGATGCCCTGTTCAAGATCGTTCATGACGCGTGCGATTCCAGCTTGAAGGTAAGTCCATCTATTCAAGTCAGCTTCTGCACTTCAAATGCTCTCAAATGCGGCTTACGTTGCCCCAATATCCTCCCTATTAGGTATGGGAGGCATCTGGCTCGGCGCGCCCATCTTTGCAGCCATTATGCGCTGGCAGGCGGATGTGGATGGAGGTTTGGCGAAGGTGTTGGCGATGGAGGCGGGGTCGGTATCGAGGGGCTCAACGCGATGTCGTCAGAGTCGATAAGTAGGGTTTGCGTGGTATGAGGAGGATTAAGAAGCAGTGAGCCGAAAGGCGGTGGTTCAAAGCGGTGGCAAGGATAAACCTTGGCGCAAGTGCTCGACAAAATGATGTTGTCGAGGCCAAGGTTGAGCTCCTTAGGAGCGAAGAAGTCTAAGGTCGGTTCAGAGACGGCCTCGGATGGAAGTAACGTTCAAGTTAGGGTCGGTCAGTTTTGAATTTTCTTTCAGAAAAGTAATGGCAGATCATAAGTTTAAAGCAGTCCGAACCACGCCAAGTGAGTCATAAAAAGGAAACAACTCGTGAAATAAGGGCGGTTCTTCACGGTCAAACAAGTGCACGGGGAATGGGAGAGGATCAGGCAGTAGGTCAGACC
Organism: Fusarium nelsonii; assembly: GCA_014898925.1. NCBI lineage: Eukaryota > Fungi > Ascomycota > Sordariomycetes > Hypocreales > Nectriaceae > Fusarium > Fusarium nelsonii. The sequence goes on along the minus strand of JAAVUC010000100.1, from coordinate 38,884 downwards.
GCAGCTGGGATGGACAAGACATGGCAAAGCGTAGGTAGTTCTAGGCTGAAGCAAGGTCATTCGCTACAAAGGGCTTAGTGTCTTGATCTGCCGCTCTATACCGCCCAAGGCCTAGGCTTCGTTTTGTCTCCGATGACAGGGGCCTAGAAGTGACGATAGGTGCCTATTTCTAAGTTCCATTGTTTCGATACTAATTCTTGGACGCCACAAAACTAACAGAGGCCATTTATTTATGACATCCATATAATGTGAAATAAATCTGGATACTAACAGCAAAAGAAAGAAACAGAAAACAACTAGTCAGGACCACTAGCCTTTATTGCATGTTTCACTAAGAAGCATTGTCTAAACTTGTTTTAGTAGTTTTTGTTCATTTCATCTACTTGAGGTATCCCTGACGCTAAGAAATGTACGTATGAGGTATGGTTAAGAGATACCTGCCTGTAGGGAGCCCATCGGTGATTGTTGGGCGATAATACTGATAAAGGAAAGAAAAAGCAGCAATGAACGCTAAACACGGTCTACCGTGATATCAGAATCAAATGTCCCATATTCCAACAACCCGCGCCATAATCACTCCCTGCTCAAAGGGGTATCCTAAAATTCAAAAGTCAAATCCGTTGCACCGATCCCCATCTTAACCATATACGCCGTCGTCTTCACCTCCTCCCAGACGCTCCACTGTGCGGAATATGTTCACTGCAAAGTTCATCGACCAAGCAATCAACCCCATCAACATGAATGCTGCCAGAGCTTTTGACAAGCTCCGCACTGCTGGATCGGACAAGTTGTGATAAACGAGGCTTTCGAATGCGAGGGCTGTGCTTGCGGATTTGAAGATAATGAAAAAGAGGTCTAGCAAGATCAGGGAAATCTTAGAGACTACTGATCGTAGACCCAGTGGCTTTCCTGTATATTCGTCCCAGATCATGTACCCAATGTATGGGATGGCCACGCAGTCTACAGCGACGGCAACAATGGACTGTGTCTCCTCGGCTGAATCTGAACTATCGACGTCTTCGAGTTGATGTATCCGTGCTGCGACACCGAGTGCAATAATAGAGGTGACCATGACGCTCAGTCTAAACATGAGAGGGGCGAGAGAATGACGGATAGCCATATACCATATGCGTTTATAGGGTGCAAGAGACTTCCTCTTCCGAGATATTTTGGCTTCTTCAGCATTGTAAGGATGGCGAGCTGGTGCATCAAAGTTTGGCTGTAAGTTCCGGAGAGCCTCAATGTCCATAACTTTCGAGTCCTCATTCGTCATGCGGCCCCATGAAGATGACTGAATAAAGTCTTGCCATGCTATATTCGGCTGCGAGGTCAATGCTGGTTTATGTCCTGGCACAATAACAGGTTCTGCGGATCTCAAATGGTCCCATTTTCTGCCACGCATCGAGGCGCGCCCATAGCGCATAAAATGAGGAATTTTGCCCCTCGTTTCCTGACCTTGGCCGAGGAGGGGATCTTGTGGATCGATGAAGCCATCTTTGGAGATTCGTCTTTGAGGGTCGCTTGGCGACGAGTTATGTTGAGGGGGAACAGCGCGAGAGGGAGGTCGGAGCAGTCGTAGTTGATCGTCGCTCGCCGAGCCATGCTCACCATCGTAAGAATCAATCCATGCTACATCCAGTGTCAGTCTTTGAGGGAATCAAACAAAACCATCTCGTGGGCGCTTACGTGGGAGTGACCGAGGAGGACGCAAGCGGGCTGATCGACTCGCAACGGAGCTGCTCAGCGTGCGACCTGAATCATAAGTATGGGAAGAGTCGTAATGTGTGCCAGTGCCGGTTCCAGTTCGTGGGGGTGAAGGGGATGAAGTCATGACTTGTGAAGGGTAACTACACAGAGTCCGATCAACGACCCCTTTTGATTATATCTTCAGCCGGATGTTGAAGCCGGCGAGGGCGATCGCAGAGCGCACTCAGAGCAAACTCTCATGGCAATCGATTTGTTGGAGCGCGGCTGAGCCGACGAACGCGCAGGATGGATACCTAGAGACCAAGTGCACAAGATGATGTACTTGGTTACCGATGCCGTAGAAAATGCAACTGAGTAGAAGATAAGTGAAATAAGGTAAGTAGGTAATTAAGATTGGCGACCGTCAAGGCTGAACTTGATTGAATTACGCACGCAAAATACACGGCAGAGCTCACAAAAAAAATGCAATGAGAACGGGGAAATTGAGATGAGATTGAACAGAACAGGGAAGTACCTGCCAAAGCGCCTTTCCTTGTCTTGTGTCTTGTTCCCCCGGGCGTTTCGACGCGCCTGGTCTGTGCAGGCCCGTCATCCATTGATTGTTAGCGGGTGAGATTACTCGTCTCCTGTTACCTCTGGAAAGCGCTAAAAGCGTCATTGCCAAGGTCTATTGCGCCGCTACCAGTGGGCGTCCCGTGCTGGTTTCTCCCCTCCTGACAGCTGTATGTAATGGATATATGTACAATGAAATCATGAAAGGTCTGGTGTCCTGATAATGTCATGGGAAGGAAATATCCGCTGAGGGAATAAACTCTACTTCTTTCTCTTTCCTCTTACCACACTGCAGAATCTCAAGCACATAATCCGTCATCCTCACCTATGATACCCCTGCCCAGCCCCAGTGCCCAGTAACTATTTGCATACCGACTGGCTGCCTCCTTGCAGCAACGTAGATCCCACAAGCACGGAGCAACAGGGTCTTGTACGGACATACTCTATTTATACGGATACGCGCGCAACAGGTCACAGCGTTTAATTAACATCACGCGACAGCCTGACTTAACTCCACAGCTGTAAGCCTAATATGTATCAGAATCAGGAAACTCTTGCATCTATGCAGTGGGCTAGAGAGAGACCTCATTCAGCTTCTACATAGGTATATGGTTGCTACCTAATAAAACATCCATATAACAACTGCAGATGTACATTCACTGCTACCATCCTCTATTTAGTACCTTAGCTCGAATTCTCCAACCTTACAACACCGGTGCCTGTAATTTGACCCCACTTAGATGTCATTACAATGATACCCAAGCATCCAATTCATTCCGACTATCACTGACTATCTATCAAAGACTGAGGTCTGGACATGTAGGTATATTTCCAAGAACTCATTCGTTTTAATAATCTCAAGCAGTTTTCTCATCCACTACCCCAGAAGCCATGTCTGGGTTACGCTGTAGTCACCTCATTACTACCTTGAAAATATTTATTCAAATAACCAGTTTGGGATGCTACGAAACTACGACCCCAAGGGCCTATATCCATAAAAAGGTTGCGAGCAGATGGAACAGCTTGCGTCCAATCAAACCTCAACGAAACAATCTTCAGCTCTTTAGACGCTAATTCCCAGTTTTGGCTTGCCAGACCCCACAACTACCTAACTTGGTACAGATCTCAGGTGTGAATAGTGTCTCAAAAAGTGAGTCAGTAATCGCTTGACGACAAGTATAATACAAGTAGACTGGATTGTATTTTAAATATATTTTTTTTGTTCTGGTATTCTTTTATAGTTATTTACTTGAGTCCCCTCGTTGGAAACGGATCTAACTGTCGTTGAGACACGGCTCACAGTAATGTTGACCGCAATGAAGTCGAGGGATAGTTCGACCTTTTAAGCCTCAACTCAAAAGATAGTATGGCTTCTCAAGACTTGCGATTTCTCTTCGAAACGATTCCGCTTCTTTTTGGTATATGCGAAATCATAGTTGGCAACAAGCCTGTGTTCGTGGTATAGTTGAAATCGAGCTGACCAAAGGAAGTCGCTCCTGCCAGGTTTCGTGGATATCGAGGCCGTCGGTATGTGATTGGGGTTTGTGTGGTCAATGCAGTCCGGCTGAAGTGGTTGGAGCAGCTTTTGTCGGTCATCGTCCCACCTCATTATCGTTCTTGTGAAATCCCAGCCACTCGCCTAACATACCGCCCGGCTTCGGTAAAGGGCATTCCCTCTTTGCTCTTTCCTGTGCGTTGTCGGCTTCCTCGCTTGATACATCGTTGAACTGAACGATTCCATCTTCGACCTTGGGGTTGGTATCCTTTCTCTTCCATCTCATTCGTCGGCCATTCTCGTCAACCATAATATCTCCATCGGCGAATCGGGCCCGTGGCACAGGACAAGGAAGCATGTGAGGAATTGTGACGACGATAAAGCAGGCGGCGACAGTCGTTGCGAAGAGCGACGACGTCATTCGCGATTTCGGGTGAAGAAGTGGTGGCATGATATGATCCCGGGGTCCAGATGGAGGTCGTTTAGTGAGGGACTCTAAAAGTCTCAATTGGCCGTCAGCGGATGCTTCAATGGGCTACTAATACCATTGAACTCACATAACGACCGTAGCATCGTCCTCCGACACGCGTTGACCAGGTCGACGAGCCGGTGGTATCGAGCGATTTGTGGTGGTGATCCAGAAATCTAGAGCTGCTCACTCAAACCTGAGTTATGCTATGTTTCCCATTGGCTACCGGTTGAAGGGGATGCTACCGGAAGCGGTAGAATATAGATCCGGTAGAGGACCAATCTTTCGCGGGGCAGCGGCTGGACTGCACCCCGATAAGGCGATAGAGCGTCACTCGCCGGCGCGAATCGCGAAATCTCCAAATCTATCTCCAACATACGCGACCGGCTTTTTAGTTTTCCCCACGCATTGTTTAAGCGGCAGATCGCAAGCTTAGGGTAGACTTGACTGCCAATCTACTCACTTGTTCTGTACTTGTATTCCGACGCCCTCCGAATAGTACCTTAGCTGCTGCGCATATTCTTAGACGCCACCCACCTTCACCCATAATGAGCGACCTCGACAAGTGAGGCTCAAAGCCCGACCGCCGATCACCGGACCCTTCGAGCTAATGTTTTGATCCCAGGGCCATCGCGCAACTGCGCGCATGTCGACCGATCCCAGAAGCGCAAGTTCGGGAGCTATGTCACAAAGCGCGTGAGCTTTTGATAGAAGAGGGAAACGTCGTCACTGTAACGGCGCCAGTCACGGTATGCGCTGTTCCCTTGTGAAGGCATCTGTTGTATCACGACAATGGCTGATGTCCCTGGCAGATATGCGGTGATATTCATGGCCAATTCCACGACTTAATGGAGCTATTCAGAGTTGGTGGTGACGTTCCTGATACAAATTATCTATTCATGGGTATGGTCTTCATCCGGTTTCTCGAGTCTCATCCGAACTAACATATACTACTAGGCGATTTCGTCGACCGCGGTTTCTACTCACTGGAGTCTTTTCTACTCTTGCTCTGCCTAAAAGTCCGATACCCCGATAGAATGACTTTAATCCGCGGCAACCACGAATCTCGCCAGATTACGACAGTTTACGGTTTCTACGATGAATGCATACGAAAGTATGGCAGTGCTAACGTCTGGCGCTATTGTTGCGACGTCTTTGATTACCTAGCGCTTGGCGCGATCGTGCTAGGCGCCTCAAACACCATGTCGCCTGGTGTGGAGCCTGTCGACGACGAGACCGAAATCGAGGTTTGCGACCAGAATGGCTCTATAATGAGTCGATTCCCCCGACGCCGACCAGACGAGAATTCGCAAGAGCAGATTCAAAGCCCAGGTGGGACAGCCATGGATAAGACAGGTCCACCAGGCTCTGGTGCTTCAGGGTCTAGTGGCGGCTCCGTTGGGAATCCAGCTGGAGCGGTACTTTGTGTTCACGGCGGCTTGAGCCCCCTAGTCGACACAGTTGATAAGATTCGGCTGATAGATCGTAAGCAAGAAGTGCCTCATGAGGGCGCAATGTGTGATCTTCTCTGGTCCGACCCTGATGAGATCGATGGATGGGGTCTCTCCCCGCGAGGTGCAGGCTTCCTGTTTGGTGCAGATATTGTCAAGGTCTTCAACCATCGCAATGACCTCAGTCTCATTGCACGCGCTCACCAGCTGGTCATGGAGGGCTTCAAGGAAATGTTTGACGCTTCCATTGTCACTGTTTGGTCCGCTCCAAACTACTGTTATCGATGCGGCAATGTCGCTGCTGTCCTCGAACTCTCTGAAGATGAATCTGGCACGGGCCTCTTCGCCCGCAGCAACGGTGATGTTGGGAGAAGCGATGGCGGCGCTGGCATGATGATGGATGGCAGTATGCCCCCGAGAAGCGGGCCTGCGCGACGATACAGAGTCTTCCAAGCTGCGCCTCAAGATTCGCGGGGCATGCCTGCTAAAAAGCCAGTTGCTGATTACTTTTTGTAATTGGATATCATGCCTTCATTATTCATTGATTTCTTAATTGCCAGAGATTAGGCGATCTTTGTATTACGAGATTCATCAGACTTGGGGTTACGGGTACGGCGCAGGAGTTTTGCCAAATTCAAGATTCATTTTTCTTTGCTACCTTACTAGAAGAAGGGGTATCATGTAATATGCTATCCAATGCTTTAAACAATGCAATACTATCAGGCCAATAATGATGTGCTGTCTACAGACAACTGAACTTTCCCAGCAGAAAGTCTTCATACTATAAATACACCTCCTGATCCTTCCCTGGGTTCGACTTCTGCACGGCTGTCAAACTTTTCCAACTCTTCCAACACAAGCTGCAGGCGATCAAAACTTTCAATAGCTCCCCAGTTCGTCGATTCAGGATTCTGATAGACTGCCGTCAGAAATTGAAGTGACGAGACGAGTTCTTGTCTGCGCCCCTCTGGAGTCAAGAGATACGGCATGAGGTCGAAGATGGCACGCAGCTGCTTTCGTTTTTCAATGGAAGGCTCTCCGGCATGTTTGCAAATGTCGCTGATGAGACTAAGTATGACAACGCCGGCATTTACGTCGTCAATATTGAAGGCAGTACTTGCACTGGAACCATTCCTAATCATGTCAGCGTTCCTGGTCACTTCATCAGGTACAGGTAGTGGTTTCTCACCTGTTCTGCGTTTGGCCGTCTTCATTTCTTTCGTCTCACTTTTGTGCTCGTCTCGCTGCTGTGGTGGAGCCCGTCCTTTGCAACCTTTCTTCGATATTCCGAGTAACATGATTATAGACCTGAAGAACTCTGCCAGTCTTTGGCCAATTTTTGCTTTAGTTTCCTTTTGACTACCTTTTTTGCTCCTCTTAGGGGCCTTCCGGCGATTTGTCCTCGTCGTTTGCCTACCCATGTTGGATGCAATTTGTTCCAGTCTTTAATCGAAAATCGACGTCTTGCGTATGATGTATGAGTAGTAGACAAAGTTGGGGTTGCTATTGTAAGTTTGATTTGTGGGATGTCCTCGATAGGTGCAGTCAAATATACGCTCAGTCTCCGATCGATTGAATGGGTTTGTTCGATGATGGATTTTAAATTCGATGGATGATCCGACATGATTGAATATTCGATGAACTTTGCCTCTGGACGCCGGCCGGCATTTATAGCTCTAATGGAACACATGCGCAGTCCACTATAGAGTATTCGTGATGTTCTCGTTCGTTTGTTCGCCTTGCTCTTTGTAAAGAAATGGCGAGTGTGATCTTGGACACCTCTGGCCGTTTCTTTGTATTACAAAGACATTGTCCCATATGTGCGAGCCTGACTCCTGGGTTGGTCGATGTCTTGGAGATCGCCGTTGATGTGAAGTACCGTATGGCGTAGCGAAGCTAGCTAAACTAATGCGTTATACGGCACGATATGTGTTTGTCATGTTCTATTTCTCTTTAATACTTGTTGGGAATTCCATTGTCCATCTATATTAGTTGTTCGACCGATTTCCATAGCTGTTCGGTTTTGGGACTGTTCCAACTATTTGTAAGAATAGGCCAGTCGCCAGCTGACGCCTTTGTTCTCGTACTTGAAATATCCGATAGAATATTGAACGGTCGGCTGTGTGCTTTCTTTCATCAATCCTTTATTCGTTGAGCGATGTTCATATTGGCGCATAACAAATCGTATGGGCGTCGAACTAATCGTACCAAGCTGTCGACCTTAGACCGTGCAGACCGTTTCGAAATAGGGTCATAACCTGCCGAGACTCGATCTTCCTTCGTTGGGAAGAGTTCATTGTACGCGATGTGGTTATCGATCAATGCTTACGCAGAATCAGCTATGATAGACTCTGCTCCTGCTGAGCTCCAACTGAAAGATGGAAGTATTGGGTTAGGTTTTTAGAATGCTTCGAGACGATTGCCCGGGTACTTTGAGGCCCTCGGGCCTGGCGTACTCCATTGGGCCGGGAAGGAATCTTCTGCATAATCATTATCCAGTCAACACGGCCCTGGAGGGCCACCATCTTGTCCAACGGGATTATGAAAAGTATTCATCGGCATACTGTAGCCTAACGATGAAGAGACGTCCGTTGTCATGGGCGCTACAGAATAGCTATGCCGGCGAGGATCATCCACCAAAGGTCCTGGAGCAGTAATAGAATGATAACCTTCTGTCCGCGAGACTTGGGGGTCAGAAAACATGTGCGAAGTATACTGCTGTGGGTGCATCGACGAAGTGATCGAATGTCTTGGCACTGGCGTCGGAACGTTAGAAGGGAGTGGTCGAGCATGAGCATGAGCATATGCTGAACCGGGCTGGATGGACTGGCCCGATTCCCACAGAGAAGAACTGCTCGTAGATCCACTGGCGATAGATGGTTCGCGGCTGTCTTGTGGCGGGACAACGTAAGACACACCCGTTTCAAGGGTTGTAGGCCTTCTGGGCGCGATAACTTGCTGAAGGGATTGAACGCTCTCGCTCGGCGTATTGGAAGCGAAGTGAGATAGGGTCGTCGGGTCTGTTTGTGCCGCCGTCCCAGAATTTAAGTAGCTAGATATGTAGTCATCGCCAATTCCATGTCGGTTAAGGAGACCACGAAGTTGTCTGTTTTCTTCGGCAACCCTCCGCGCAGCATGTTGCACCTCCGATGACGCCTCAACACCTTGAAGCTCGTACACTCGAAGTCGTTGCTCTAGTTCTTGAAGATACTCTCTCCTGCGGGCACGGGATCTTCTCTGGTTATCTCTGATCCGTGCAAGATTGGCTTTTTGCTAGATGAAGGGACACTCTGGTGTTAGGAACAGTAAACGGACAAGTACAAAGAGAAGAATATAGACAAAGGAATAGAAACGTACTGCCGGTGTAGACATTGGGCCGTTTCGCGATGTGACAGGGCAGACGTCGTCAGTCTGCGTCAAGAGCTGGCATCCAGGTAGTCCGTGAATATGGCAATAAAGGCCTTGCGAGAACACCGTAGAGTTGATCAAACGACCCTGAGCAGGAGCAATGGGTAGTACTCAAAACAGGGTGAGAGCTCAAGATGGGTCAAGCTGAAATAGTTCAGATGAGGAGCGCCCAGGTCTAATAGATGACGCTTTTCCTTTTATCGAAAAGATTGATGGGGCGCGGCAATGACATATACCAGGGTATTTATGAAGGCTCAAGACGACAAGGTCATAAGAAGGCCCGCCACATGGAAATGTCAGCCACGGCGGCAAGTCTTTTTTGCAGAGGGCGAAAGCAGACAAAGGGATTGGGGGCCTCTATACTACTGTACGAAGGAAGTATCAGATACATGTGTGAATCCAGGGCCTGGAGAACCCCATCGACGGATGAGGCAGCCCTATTGGGAGGACGACGACCGAGCCGTCGCGGGACGGACGACACCAGTCAATGCAAGTTATGTAGAAAAGGCTGCAGGGCTGCGCTTCGAAATAAAAGCTGCGAGCTAGCTGTAACCCCGGTGCAAGTCAATCTGCGACAAAGAGCCGGTCAGGTAGTTAGGGAGTCAAGGGACCGGGCGAGCGAGTAGCACGCCACCAACTTGATATGTGGAAGACAGTAACAAGCCACACTCGGGCGCTGACACCGCGACTCTTGACTTGTCCATTCGCGATGCCATTCAAATATATCCTCGCATTTGTACTGTATGAGGCCTAGGAGGCGAACGAGATTACCCTCACAGCGTCACGGTGCGTAGTCGGGGCGTGTGGTAAAGCTATCAGAAAGGTGTCCCACTAGCAAGGGACATATGTGATACTCCAGGTCCTAATAAAATGGCTTAGGGATGGGGTATAGCAAACTGTATTAGAAGCCGGGAGACGAAATTTCATTGAGCAGCTGTGCTAGATTGCAGTTGATTGAACAGGAAGTGATGCCGCATGCAAGCTGCCCAGGGATCTTGTCACTTGAGGTAGTGGCTGGGAAGGTTTTGAGTTCACAGAAAGCGGAGATGTAGCTGAAATGACGGAGGTCCGGGACTGCAAAGGGGACCAGAACCGAAGGTCGATGTTTGCGATTCGATGAATAGGTATCATTATGCGGTTGGATAAAAACCCATTGACGACGACGTGATTCGAGGACTGGCAGTGTAGATGCTCCAAGGGTACGGCTACCAGACGACGCATCACACCCACTTTGGAAAACTCGCTGCAGAAAAAGACGGGTTGGCGTGAGCCGTTGTTGCCCCCTTGTGGCGATAAGGTGGGTGTAAGTCAGACAGGGTGCACTATACGGAGATCATTGCTGAGCTGCTGAGCCACGCGCTCATAAATGCATCCTTGAAATTGAACAGCAGAGGATTCCAAGAGACGAAAGTATCAAGCCCTCCAAAACAGCCCAACAGTGCGGGGTTCATGGAATCGCTCAAATAAACCGTGCCGTAGCAGGTCGATGCATCAAAATATCCGTCCATGCCTCATAATTACTGCAGCATGTCGGCAAGCGGCTCTTACCTCTAAACTATCTGGTAAGTTGTCAAAGCTAGCATCTTGATGAGAAGTACCTAAATTCGCTGACAGGCATCCCGTTGGCCTAGGTAGTAGCAGGCAGGTAGGTCGTACTGTACGGGCTGTGAATGTGGATATAGTTAAACCCCTGGGGGGTAATACCATTCCCCAGTTGCCAGTAAAGGCTAAGCTTTGCTGGAGGAGTTGCCGGGCGCCGTTCCTTTCTTTTTTCGAGATAGAACACAGGTGCTGTGAGAGAAGTTAAAGGACAGTTTTGAAAGTCCGGGACAGCGCTAGCGATGCACGGTCGCTCCAGGTTAGTGGACCGAAAATGGCATCGCGGGAAAAAGTAGGTTGACGATAGAGATAGAGACATGTACCGCCGTTTAAAGCGTTGACTGGTGGCTCATCGCTGGAGCCTGGTACTGTGATGAAAGGATGGATCGCTGAGCTTCAGCTCCACGTACCCGACGGCGTGTAACTTGGGTCCGGTACCAAAGGCCAAGCATAAAAACAAGAAGTGGTGATGATTGGGTTCAGGAGAGGCAGCCCAAAGCCAGGATCCATGGATCCGTTGCCGTACTGTACGATATGATACGATATTGGCACGGGCGCAAATCCAAGGAAAGCAACGCAACATCCTGAAGGGTAACATGAGAAACCTGGATTTGAGCATTAACGAGCGAGAAGGATCGCGAGTCTAGCCCAGAACCAATTGAGCGGATCCAGATTCGAAGGAAAGACATTTATGCATTGCGACACGCTAAAGCTTGATCATTGATTCGTAGTGTAATGGCAATTGTGCCAAGCATGCAATGCAGCTCATTGAGGCCGAGAGGCGAGTCTAAAAGGGCTTATCCATGAAGATGCAGTAATAGGGTTGCTTTCTCTTCTAAGATTGGTTCCAAGATGGAATATCAATGTCGTGAGTGATGCGTTGAGTGAGTTGGGTACTATGGTAAATTGGCGGCAGGCACTAAACACCCACCCGATCAGGCCGGGAGAGAAGCAGAGGCAGAGAGGTAGAGACAGGAGCCAGCCAAAGAAACAGCGTCATGTGCCTAAGGTACTTGCCTGCCATTCCCCAAATCTGGCGAGCACCTCCCCTGTTCCCCTAAAGGCTAGAGCCCCCAAATCTCGATCTTCGACAGGGAAGGGAGCACCAAGGCCGTTCCCAAGGGCCTGGGACAACGTCGAATGTGGCTGAGGGGCTCAAAATCCAGACCCTGTCTCCACCTCGGCAAATGCCGACTGACTGACCGTTGAGACTGAGAAACTATTAAAACAAAAACAAAAACAAAAACATCACGGATTAAAATACCGTATTAAGATACAGGGGTGGCGGTATGTTTGTTGACTTGACATGGCATGATACCAAGAAACCTCATTCTTACGAGGAGGGAACTATCGCAAAACTTTCAGTACAAACTACCTACCTAATCGTATATCAGTTGATGTAATACATCGTTTCGTAAGGAAAAGTATATTTATACTACCTACAAAAGTTCAACTCTTCGGCCAACATTAATTGAAGTTTGCCGAAACATAAACAGCCAATCTATCTATCATCAGAGCATTTTACCTTTTTTTTCCAAGTTCATCTCGTGCTCTTTTTCTTTTTTTTCTTTTGTCGGACTTTTCTAGCCGCATCATATGTGACACATCGAAATAAAACAGGCCATTCTTATGGTGGTGCATAGGTTCCCAGCACCGTGGTAATGGTAACGGGGGCCACCCGACTACCTATTAAGGAATGTACATTACAGTACCGGCAATCGGATCTGAGCTGCGCAACTACAATACATACATCAAACCCCATCCGACAGGGGGGGGAAGAAAAAGGAGACCTCTTACAATCCATCCATGATCTATCTACTGAAGTGTGATGTGTGATGGCTGTCAAGTATCGGCCGAGGACCTCGGACTGCGTAACAATAATATAAAAATCCAATACGAGTCCTAACCGTCTGGTGTACGCAATCTGTGTGACACGAAGCACAAACAAATTCTGAGCCCAAAGAATCATCGTAAGGGTGGTAGCTTCATACATTGGTAGGTAGGTAGGTACTGTAATATCTTGGTAATATTTCGTAGCGGTCCCTGACTTGTTCCGATTCCCGAGGCCCGCTATTGTCCGCCCGGGTCACGGAGCCGCCGTTGAAAGTGGGCCCCATATGCGCCGGATGTCCTACCTATCCACTCGGCGTCGCCTTAGCTCAATTTTCTCTCCCCTACCAGCCAGCCTACCTACTCATTTCTCAACCCTCCTTACAGCTCTTTCTTCTTCTTTTTGCTTCCATTTTCTGATAACGGATGCATCCGAAACGCGTCTCTCGGGTCTCACAACTGCAAACCCAATTTTTTACGTTGCAAATGTTAGCAGCCATCCGAAAAACGTCCGCTGCCAACTCCCAATCAGAAGCCCCCGAGTCAGGTCTTCGAATTTTGTCTCGGCTTCGATGTGGAACACTTACACCGACTCAGAGTCAGATTCCATGCACTGTAAATCAACTACCAGATCCCAACCGAGCTGAGTTGTCGGTCCGTCTACCAACATCTTCGGGAATTTTTTTTTATTTTTTTATTTTTATTTTTATTTTTTTATTTTTTTCAGATGTAGTGTCCACGTCAGATTCATGATTCAGGCGATCAGGGATTAGGAGACAAACGCGGCTGTGAATTCACACGCAGTTTCACTGATGATACGTGATTGACAGCACCATCATGGCAGCTTGTGCTACCCTTTTCCGTGGTTTTCAGCTCTCTCATCCCTGAATATCTATGTTTTTCCTGACTCAAGCTTAAATGACAGGCTAATATCCGTTGTTCATCTCAAGTATTGTGTACTTCGACCCTTCCCACGGGTTATCTCATTCTACCCTACCTGACCAAGATCGAGTCATGGCTTTTTTTCACCGCTAACTTACCAGCTTGTCAACCACGTGCTGAGCTGCTTGAAGTAGACTTCATCCCGAAGCACCGTCTCAAACTCGTCTCTCTTTGAGAACATGATTAGCTCATCAGCGGTCGCTTGAGTTTGGGAGAAGCGCAGTCTTGCCGCTCGAAACTCCTCTGCAGCTCGTCGAAACTTCTCTTCTGCTTCAGTCAACAATTTTGCTTTGAGGCACTTTGCGCAGAGACTTGGGATCCGGCCCTGGTCTGGCAATGTCCTCGGCAGGAGATGAAGTCCTTCCCTTGTCAATGACCTGGCTGAAATTGTGTGTCCACACCCACGGTAGATGAGATCAACTCGGCAGAAGGGGCAAGTGTCCTGAGTCTTGAACCACTTCTCCAGACAGTACGAGCAGGCAGCATGTCCACACGGCATCAAGCTGAAATTAGTCTCGTCAAGCGGCTCTGCATCTGACTTGATCTGACAGCTCACTTGACGACATATCTGGCACTCAAGTCTGATTGGTTCATCGATCAGGAATGTAACCTTGGGAAACGGAAGGAATGACTCTTCTGGGTTGTAGTATCGATGAGGCTGAAACCAAGAGGCAAACCGGGGCAACAACTTGGACTTGATCCATGATCCAGGTGTCGGCGCTGCGGTTATTTGCTGGGTCTGGGTCCTGAGTTCCGCATTAGCCCGGGTTCTCAGGTATCTCCTTCGAGGTGGTTTCTGATGCGACATTATGTAATAAGCGTTACGGATGGTTATCGTCGATCGAATTGTGTAAGTTGATGTATTGTTGATGTCAGTGGTCAAAATTACAGAAGCAAGTTCAAACCCCCTATGTAAGTCAGAACCTGGCTCTGAACAGCAGGTAAAGTACAGGAAAAGGCAATCATTACTGTTCTATTACGCACTACAAAGAACAAACCACTTCCCTTTCATGTTCAGTGTTCGATAGTGTCATCACAGTTCTCGGATGGACATGTCTATTCTTCCAAGGGTACTACAGACAGCGTCTTTCAATACTCATCATCAGTGTTCTGTGAACCATGCAGACCAGCTGGTGAAACCCCTGGTAACTCAATTTTGAACTCAGCGCTAGTGTTGAAAAACTAGAACAAATATCGATATCTGCTGGGGATGCCAATAATTAGTTGTAACCAGTTGTCTGAATGTCGACCATGGTCGGCCAGTTTGCTCCGGTGTGCAATAAATGACATAATAAATGTATAAAGTTTCTGTCATAAATCGCAGTACACTCGTAGAGCAAGTTTGTTTGAAAATCTTTAATGACAGACCATCCTGTTTCTTCTCTGTGAGAGTTGCTGGATAACTGTTTGTTTGCGGCGAGTTCCGTTCGACCTGGATATAGTCTGTAGGATCTAGACTCGCACTCACATATTTCCAAGGTAAGGTTAGCTACAGCTTGCGTTCCTTTCTAAACCAGATCTATCAGTATGTTGGTCACTACATCTCGACTTCTCATAAAGGAAGGAGTAAATCATCTTATTCCATGGTGAAACAGCAGTTCTTTCATTCTACCTTGGACCGCGGAAATACTCATCGCGTACCTAGTATGTGGGGATATCTGGGAAATTAGAATGACATATCATGATAAATCTGGAGCGCCCTTTCCTAATGCTGAAATACTTGCAGAGACCCTTAGTCGCGTGATCTAAAAGCTGAAAGATCGGCCAAAGTAGAAGGTCAGTAGTAGGTAGAGGTGTGTTGATGGATTAACATCCTATTCAGGTTGATCAGACTGTTCACTGCGCCGTGTGGTATGAGCCACCTAACAATCCAATCATTCCTGGACTTGACGTGCTTTGCAGGTGTTTGGGCCGTTGAGAACGGATTAGTTATAGTGCGTAGAATGTTGTAAGTCTAGCTCTTCGAGACCAGTCTCTCCTGTGAGACGTCTGGGAGATGAGCTAATTATGCCTCGGCCGAAGGTCGCATCCAGAGCTAGTGCCCAGGTCAAGCTTAGTTGGTAAAAGCTCCGAAGGCTGTGCATCACCCGAGAAGGTTAATCAGTGTCGGCCCGTGGGGATACTCAAGTTCGGGCGCGGGATCGGAAGCGGAAGCGGAAGCGGAAGCGGAAGCGTTGAAGGAGAAAAGGTGGGACGTTTCCGAGCGGTTTTCCGGCCTCCGGGAGTTCTATCGGTAAATAAAGTGGTCGAGATGGAAAACAAAACTGAGTCGCGGGACGCCAAAATGGGGGAGCTAAATGACAGCATTTTCCCTTTTGTTGGTTACTAAGGGAATAAGCTTTGCGAGATGGTTAGACTGGAGCTCTTCTGTAACACGATTCTATATTGTGGCAGATACTACTGTATGCACGTATAGACTACTATATACGTACCTAAGGTAGTTAGTTGGTCTTTGACTAGTAGCCGTTGAGAATTAACTGTAGGTAAGCAGTTCCCGCGGGTTGGTTTGGGGTTTTGGCTCTGTCTAAGTCATCCTGGGATGTTTATGTTAATGTCGTAATCTGTGTCCTACACATATGGTCTGTGATTGAGGGCGGTCAAACAACTTAGCCATGTATCATGTCTATGCCATGTTTATAGATCAGCAGCAAGGATATTTTGACACCGTCTTTTGGATCATTGGTGTCGTTTCCCCACAACGTTGTTCGGCAGGCAACGATGCTGCTCCTTCAATATCATGACAGTTAAACAGACAGAACAATATTTGATAGCATCTTTCGCCGAGTTCCGTCTCGATTCGATGTAATTATTTGGGTAATGAACCTGTGAGGAGGAGGGGAAAAAAGCAAAGAGTAAATTGACGACGTTCTGTCAACTTTATATGGGACGAACCGTCGGGTCATTGCTCTAGGGTAAGCGATGAACCCCTGCGCGCTGTTCTGGTTGCTGGGTCACAAAGTAAACAGGGGCCAGGCTTCAACGGCGGGCAGGCAGACACCTGGTCAGTCACCCAACCAGGGAATCCTTCACAATACGGTAGAAATGTCCCTGCACTTCTCCTTGGTCAGAACCGACTCTTGGCGGCTCTGTTAGGCAATCAGATCTGTGCATCAATGGGCCCATGTAAGAGGTGACACAGAAAAACTGCCTGGTAGTCTGTCTAATGGTCAGCCTGAATAAGGGGCTGCTGGGCAACAGGCGATTCTTGGCCTGACGTCGAACTTTTCTTTTTTTTTTATATACAGATATATTTGCTCGTATTGCGGCTCCTAACTCATCAATTTACAGATAATCTTCTTGTCCCAACCTTGTGCTCGTACTCACCACACTGTTACCAACTACACTACACCTCCTTGCGCCACCTCTTCATAATAATCAACATGCCTTCTCTCAAGACTCTGCTCGCCTCGGCCGCTATGGCTTACTTGGTCACCGCCAAGACCATCAAGATCACAGCTACCAGTGAAGACAAGTTCGATCCTGAGGAGGTCGAAGCTGAGAAGGACGATGTCCTTGAATTCCACTTCGGGCCCAAGAACCACAGTGTTGTTGCTGGCGACTACCGCTATCCTTGCTCTCCCCTCGACATGGGCAGTGGTTTCTTTTCCGGGTTCCTTCCCACTGATTCTGGATCTGCCGTAAGTTGCATCGCCTCATATGACTTTACGCACCATCTGACACTTCCTTCAGGACAAGGTTTTCCAGGTCACTGTCAACGACACCGACCCTACCCCCTTCTACTCTTCTCAGGGCAAAGAGTGCGCTGATGGCATGGTCGGCATCATCAATCCTGACAAGAACAAGACTCTCTCCGACTACAAGAAGCGCGCATCCGAGCTGAGTTCCGGAGTCAACCCTGGCAAGAAGGCCTTTGGTGGTGAGCTTGTTGACTCTGACAAGGCCGACTCAGATGATAGTGACGACAAGGACTCGGATAAGTCCTCCGGTAGCAAGGACGATGACGACAATGCTGCTGGCACTCTCGGCGCTCCTTTTGCTGGAGTCGTTGCTGCCATCGGCCTCGCCTTCATCATGGCTTAATTCGAAGGGATTTAGTAACGTCAAAATGCGACATGATTTTCATGATACTGTCTGAAGCTCGGCCTTGAACAGCGGGAGTAATTAGAGGGATCGATAATCACATACCGGTGATCCCGTTTATAGATTCATTATACCAATATAGCGTTGTTGATTAACCACTCACTCATTACGTCGGATATCTCGAAAGTGCCTTGATGTTACTTGTGACCGATTCCTCTACTGTATTGACATTTTTGTCATGCAGAATTCAGAGTCGTGGTATTATCATGGCTGCAACTCTGATTCAAGTCGGACGTTATCATTCTTGGCCACGAGAATGTTCTAGTCGGATACACATGTCCGCAGATTTAAAGCTGTCTCGGGTGGTTCCGAGGGAACGTGTTTAATTGTTGAATATAGAACGAACCCCATCGTAGTTCAGTCGACATAGATTAGCAGGGACATATTGGACCACGAATGGTCATTGTCTACTCTACTCGTCAACTTTGAAATGCCCACATTGGAACCAAAGCTTCTATTAGCCAAATCAGTTAGGATTGTTACCGAAAGTATGTATTATCATGTGAAAGAAAGTTTATCATGAGCAGCTGACCATTACAAAATGCGGCCCATTTCTGGAATGTTCATCTAGGGTAAGCTCATTCATCTCTGATCAGCAGATTGATAAGCAACGTTAGCGAACCTCGGCAACATCGTGTACGATCGCTTAAACTGCGGCTGTCCGCATCACGGGAATATCGGTAGGTCTCGGGTCTAGGAAGACGAATTCCGGGTATCAATTCTAAACCCGGCCCACCTGCATCGTCAATTCAATACCGTATTCACAAACTCCCCCTCCATGATTTACTCCCCCTCAACTAGGCATTCCCTCTAAAGCGAACCGGCGACCGATCGAGAACCATCCAAGACTCGAGAATTGCGACTTATATGCGATCAATATGCGCGGCGCACTAAGGTGCAGCACCGTTATCCGTCAACCTCAAGCTTTTAGGCCGTTGGCGGATAGCGGCAGATATGCGAGGTCGTTTCGGACGAGCGCAGCGCCACATGCCTTAAGAACAGGCTCATGTTATCGCAAAATACGACCAGAACTTGCTATCAAAGGCGCAAACCTATCAACATCATGCCCCAACCGTTCTCGATCAATGGCGACAGTCGTCGACGCTGAGCCTGTCCGTGGCGGAGGTCCAATTCCAGAGTATGACAGAAGGGTCGCAGCGGGGAGATTACGGAACGATGAGCACCAAAGAGGTGAGCACTGGCAAAATATTTATTAATAACGAATATGTACTGACAAAGTCAAGGAATTATTCAGAACTTCCAAAACCTGTACCATGAGTTGGAACGATACGACGCCCCGCCTGTCGAGCATCCCACCATAGAATCCCTCAAGCCCACCAAGAAATCCATATTCTCGTCCCTTTTTGGCTCAGGTGGGAAGAAGTCTCCTCTGGGGAGTATTCCCAGCAACCTTCCAAGAGGCTTGTATCTCTATGGTGATGTGGGTTGTGGCAAGACTATGTTGATGGACCTCTTATACGACACACTGCCTCCGTCTGTCAAATCCAAAAATCGCATTCATTTCAACAACTTCATGCAGGATGTGCATAAGCGATTGCACAAGTTCAAGATGGAGCATGGAAACGACATCGATGGTGTGCCATATGTCGCGGCCGACATTGCTCAACAGGGAAATGTGCTCTGCTTCGATGAGTTTCAGTGCACTGATGTTGCGGACGCCATGATCCTGCGAAGGTAAGCGCGACCCCAAACAAGGAAATTGCGCGACTCTAACATTTTGAAGACTGCTCGAGTCTCTCATGGCAAGCGGTGTAGTGCTCGTAACGACCTCCAACAGACACCCTGACGAACTGTATAAGAACGGCGTCCAGCGAGAGTCTTTTATTCCTGCTATCGAACTTCTTAAAAGCCGCCTGCACGTTATCAATCTAGATTCTCCAACAGATTACCGAAAGATCCCTCGACCACCATCTGGTGTATACCACACACCTCTTGACAGCCATGCTCAAGCGCACGCTGAGAAATGGTTCCGATTCCTCGGTGACCCCGAACAACCAGAACCTCGACCCGAAGTCCAGAAGGTCTGGGGCCGTGAAATCTACGTCCCCCGGGTTAGTGGACGCGCAGCATGGTTCACCTTTGACGAGCTAATCCGACAGCCTAAGTCGGCTGCCGACTTCATTGAGCTTGTTCGTGCCTACGAAGCTTTTATCGTCACTGATATTCCTGGCATGACCCACCAGCAGCGAGATCTCGCACGTCGGTTCATCACTTTTATCGACGTTGTATACGAGGGCAACGCTAAGCTTGTCTTGACGACCGAAAAGCCTCTGTCGGAGCTCTTCGTGTCTCGCGATGAGATTGCGGAAAGCCTCATGAAGCAAGGTGTGAAGGGCGCTGATGCTGAGGACGCTGCCGAAAACCACGACTTGGTGCGCAATGTCGAAAAACTTAAAGATTCAAATCTTTTCGCTGGTACAGAAGAAGCTTTTGCTTTTGCTCGAGCTCTCAGTCGGCTGCGACATATGGAGAGTAAAGAGTGGGTAGAGAGAGGGATGGGCCTCGAGGCTCAAGGTGGAAAGCTGGACAAAGACAACTGGATCAAGGCTAGAAGTCGACAGATGGAAGATTCCATGTGAAGAGTAAAAGATGGAATCCTGGTTTGTGAAGAGATGCATTATACCCAGGGCATTGACTCGGCATAGCGAGCGTTTGTCTGGTCTTGTATTTATTACTGTGAATTACCGACTATCGACCAGGTTACTGGTAGTTTGGGCTCAGGCATGAATTTATTTACCATTTACATATTGACACATGTATACGGCGACATTCGACGAGTTCGAATTACAGTCTCGGTGTTGCTCAACAAAGGGTCTTCTGGATCTGGACCGTTGAGTGATTGAAGTGATAGCCGAACACGCATTTAGCCTTGTCGGTACATTGGCCGAGAAAGTAACGAGCTACTGAACATGACACTGGACTAGCAAGATACCAGATGACGGTAATTTAACCTGATAAATTGCAAGGCTATCAAAGTACAAGCTGGTCATATGGTTCTATCGGCCGAGGCCAGCTTCCAGGGTCACTCACTGGGAGGGGGTTGTTCTTTCATTGAAGGGACGAGACACCCTATGACGCTGCACACTATGAGCTCATTAGGAATGCAGTCTAAATGGCCTGCTGAGAAACCCCTTCCGTTGTCAGACGAACTACCGGTAAATGTCCCTTCTTGGAACTGAGACAATAGAAAGACATGTGAGGAATGCCGTGTCTAAGACTACGACGATCGCCATCTCTTAAACCAACTGTGTCAGGCCAGCCGCTCTTTGTAACCCAAACATGCGATCGTAATGACGGAAGCAGTATAGACACATGGTAGCTGAGGCCTTGTAGACAGGTGATGAGCATACCAGGTATTGCGAAACGGAGCCGAGATGAGTCTCGTGGCATTTAGATACCCGAGCTTCATTCTCAAATTTGACAACATGCAAGGCTAGTGTGGCAAGTCAAGGATTACTAGCATAGAGGCTACAAAGGACAGGGTCTGGGTGAACAGAGACGTTGAACAACAAGCCACACACAGTAATCAATATCGGTTCGAGAATGTTGTCTGTTGACCAACAGAGGGACAGACCGAGGATGAAACAGTGACGTTGGGCGATGTAACCAGTTGGAAATTGACTTTGAAGAATCCCCCCATTTCCATAGGTAGTCCGTTAGATACCTATGTTAGCGTTGGTGTATATACGGTACAAGGTTATTGTTAGTGTTTGCTACTGAATGAGATGGTATGGATGGTGGCTTACTTTTGTGAATTTGTCAATTATGTTATGCAAGGCATATCGCCCAGCCTTGGCAGATTATACTATGTACCTAATTATTATCCCGAGCTGCGAATATCAGGTGGCATTGATGCACAAAATATTTATCTCGGCGTGAGACACTTGGAGAGAAGCAAGCGGATCGACGAGTAATGCACAGACTTGTCTCCAGTTGTTGTTTCGACTGATGGAGTCGCCAGTCAATGCGGCACCTGAAAGAGGCGATTGACAAAGGAGCAGTCAGTCAAGTTGTTTCTTCTAATTGTAATCTCTTTGATAAATATGGGCAAATTCTCGGAAGCAATACCAAGATCAGGAAGCTTCCGTGAGTTGAACTAGGGTTGGTGCATCGTCTCCAATACTCGGACCACGTCACGACTCGGTCAAGTCTGTCCATCTATGCTTAGGTAGGGATGATAAGGATTCATCTCGCAGCTAAAAAGCCAGATGCTCAGCGTATAACATGCATGGAACCCATTTGTTTGCTGAGCTACGCCAACCAAGAAACATAGCCCCATTGTTTTTGTAAACATCAAATATGGAGGTCTACCGTAACCTGGCACCGCTAGTGAATGACTGAGCGGTACCTGGGTCAAGAGTTTGTCCACTTCACCAAAATCCAAGACGTCCAGGCGAGGAAACGGTCGTCTCGCTGAAGATAAACATCGATCGGGACATTCTGGAGCTAATGACTTAACATTCGATAATGCATCCATAAAAAGGAGAAGGATGCGAGAGTGTGTGGGATAATTTCAATAAAATCGGGCAATTTGCGCCAGGGTCTAAATGAGGAGACGTTGGAGCTTGAGAAGCTAGAAAGCCACGCAGCAAGGGGGCGCAACTGTCGAGTCTTCACGGATTGGCCGGCCTCTCAGCGGTTCCTGGCTAAACAGATTTGGCGGGGCATCCTTAACCAATCACTATCCTTTAGTCCCTGACAGCTGGCGTCAGTGGCCCATGCCAACCCTGTCTTTAATCCCCGTAAGCGCGCCTCAATCCCCTGGCTACTGCGAACCTCATCAGAGCGGAAGTAAGGAAACTCGCAGGGATCAGGCTTCGCTACCTTGAGAGCGGTTTTTTTCTTCCCTTTTCGCCTACAAATCACAAACTCGCTCGATTCCTTGGCCCTTTGTTTCTCTGCTGATCATCATCTAATTATGCATAGCACTGAACGGACCCAGATAGTGGAAATCAAGCCATGCTTCATTTCCTACCTACCTGTAGACTTAACTCAGTCTCTGACTTTCTCACATGTTTGGATGATGGAAGTGACCCAACACAACACAACATGATTCTTTTGGTGACTGCATAAGTGGCAGTTTAATTTTGGATCACAATCTGCCTAATCTAGTGCAGTACAGATGCATCTTCGTACAAGGACAGTTGCCTGCTGTCAGACAGAGCACAGGCTGCCCTGTTATTCGGACTTGGGTTGCATTCATTCCACCAAGGACTGAGGTCAATGTTGATTTGTACTACCATGTATCGTAAAGCTGGCTCAAGATGAAACACGAGGCAAACATGCCTGTCGATCAAGACAAACAGCAGCGTAAGATACCTCAAGATACATGATCTATGCCCTGACACTGCCAGGTTCAGCTCTGCCGCCGCTAGGATTACTGTCCATGCCCGCTGTTAGCCCAGGCCTCGGTTGGCCCTATCAAACTTAGCAGGTGCTGCAACAGAGTGGAAAGTCCGGGGACCTTGCCTTGCTCGGCATCCCCCCAGCCCAGCCCAGCCCAGCCCAGCTGCATCAGTCCTCCCCTTCTCCTCGCACTGCACAGCACTTTCTTTATCCACAGCACTTCCGCCTTTTCTTCACACCTTTCTTTTTTCGCTCCTCAAGCCCTCGAGATTGTTCAATTTCCTGAACTGTTTCTTTTCACGGCCGCTTCGCTTCTTTGCTGCAGCTCCGTGCCTAGTTCAGTTCGTCCATTCGTTTCTATCACTTGGCGCGTTTTTGCAAAATCGCCGCTGTGTGCCCAGAGCAATAATCGTAATAATTATTGCTTGTTCCGTACACATTACACTCGTTTGGCAGCAGGTCCAATACTTTTTACGTTTTACGCCGTAACTAGCAGTTGAGCTTGCGCTTTTACACCCATCACCTTCATTACCGACGCACTACCCACCGCCGTTCTCATCTGAGACATCGCCGCAGCCGCCCGAACAAAGACATCGGTCTTTCAAAACAAAACCCTTAGGAAATACATTCTTTGTTCCCGCCCTCCGTTACAACGCCCTTCATTCCAGCAGATTTAGCAACCAGCCCCGCGACTTCCTCACGTTGAAGACGATATATCCTGTCGCCACGACAAACGTTCGCTTAGTTAAAACTGATCTCGCCAACCAACCTTATTTTCATTGGACTTCACATCTTTACTTTAGCTTCAGTCAAGATGCATCTCCGGCACTTGCAAGTACACCGGAGAGCCGATGGGCTTTTCGGTTTTGGTAACATTGCTCATGAAATCGACGCTTCTTCTGACGTCGAGAAGCGCCATGTCGAGAAGCGAGAACCTCGTAAGTGTTGGCTTATGTTTTGCTCAGAAAAGATACTGGTACAAAGTATCTAGTTATTGACGATGATCTAACTTATTGTAGAAGCAGTAAAAACCGTCTTCAAAACCGTTGAGGCAACATTTGAAGGTGCAATTGGTGGATACAGGACAGTAGGCAACGAGCCTAAACCCACAGGTTCTTCAAAGGACGACGACGAGGAAGACGACGACGACGACGAGGAAGAGAAGAAGGAGGCCGAGGAGAAGAAGAAGCAGGAAGAAGCCGAAGAGAAGAAGAAAGAAGCTGAAGAAGCTAAAGAGAAGGCAGAAGAGGCCAAGGAAAAGGCCCAAGAAGAGGCTGAGAAGAAGGCCGCTTTGGAAAAAGCCAAAGAAGAGAAGGAGGAGGAAGAGAAGGAACAAGAAGAGGCTGCTAAGAAGAAGGCTGCTGCTGAATCGGCGAAGTCTCGTAGCGAAGCTGCCAAGGAGACGACCGCCAAGGAGAGCACAACAGCACAGCCGACCAGAACTCGTGCTCAAGTCACCAGCAGTAACGATCCCTCATCTGTTCCTACTGTTATTAGTGGCCCAGCCGAGAGCCAGTCTATCGAATCCATTCTGGCCAAGGCGACTGGTGCTGCTTCTGCCTCGACAACCATCGATGAAGTCGCCGACATGTCTGGAACCTCAAGTCTCCCCAGCTCTACCTCTGCCCCCGAAGCCAGCGGAACCAGCGCAGGAACCAAGGCAGGAATCGCTTTTGGTGTTCTGGGTGGATTGCTCGCCATGGGATTATTGGTCTTCTTTGTTTTCTCTAAGCGCCGTAAGCAGGCTGAGATGGAACGGCTCGAGAACGATGACGAGAAGCTTCATGGTCCCATGGCTGGTGGTGGTGGCGCCCCCATGGTTGCCGCCGCTGCAGTCCGTCGCTCTATGAGCCCCGAACCTTTCGAGTCTGACACCGCATCTGTCCGCACTGATGCGAAGGCTCCTCGCGTCAGCCTCCGACCTGTTACTCAATTTCTCCCCAACTGGAACGGCCTCGACAACCAGAAGCGCACAAGCAAGGGTGCTGCATTGGCTCTTGCTGTCCCTGCTTCCACTTCGCCAACCGCTAATGGACCTTTGTCACCACGAACTCCCGGTGGCAGTGCTTGGGAGCGCCCATCTACAGCTCAGAGTATTGATCCTGCGAACCCCTTCGGCACACAGGCTGAGCGCGTTCCTTCGCCTGTTCAAGAAGAGACTGCTTCCGCCCTCCGTGCTTCTCCTAGTCCCATGTCCGAAAAGTCGACCATCGCCGTTGGAGCCGCCGCCGCGTTCCCTGCCGCCACAGCCCCTGTCTCACCTATTTCGCCTTCTGAAGGTCCTCTGACTGCTGGTGGTCCCGCTGTTGCTGCCGGAGCCGCTTCAGTCGCTCGTAAGACATCGATACGCAAGGACGGCCCTCCTCAACTTGACCTTACGCTTCCCAATGCTCCTATGGCCGCTGTCCCTGCTAGCCCTGCCGGTACAGACTACAGCAACACTTCTGCCGCGACCGGTGCCCCAGAGAGTCCTTCAGGTGGCGCTGCTGCTATTGCTGCTGCTGGGGGACCTGCCAACTCGGCTGTGCACCGCGTACAGCTTGACTTCAAGCCTACTATGGACGATGAACTGGAACTAAAGGCTGGCGATCTCGTCCGACTCCTTCACGAATACGATGATGGCTGGGTAAGTCTACTTCCTGTTGTGACTGTTTGTCTGAACCATACTAACCATCATCCAGGCGCTCTGCATTCGACTTGACCGTTCTAGACAGGGTGTTGTGCCTCGAACATGCCTATCAACTCGTCCCGTAAAGCCACGTCCTGCCCAAGGTGGTCCCCGACCTGGTCCTCCCGTTAAGGGCGGTCCCCCTCGAGGACCTGGACCTATGAGCCCCAACGGTGGACGCCCCCAATCGCCTATGGGCCCGCCCATGGGGCCACCTGGCCGTCCTCAAGGATCTCCCATGGGCCCTGGACCCCGTGGTCAGTCACCTGGACCCTTCAAAGGTCCTCCCCAAGGCCGTTCCATGAGCCCTGGCCCTCGATCGCAATCTCCTGGTCCCCGTAACGGACCTCCTGCTGGTCGACCTATGAGTCCTGGACCTCGCTCTCAGTCACCTGGTCCTGCCGGTGGACGTTCGCAAAGCCCTAGCGGAGTGAACCGAAGAAACAACCCTCCTGGACCCAGTCCCATGAATCCTTCCCAAGGACCAACTAGCTCGGGCTCTCTCAACAGAAAACCCGTCCCTGGCCAGGCTTATTAAGTAGCTTGCCCTAGTTGATGGGGCTATATGAAACAGGGTTAAAAGGACCGGCGTTCTGCGATACCACGGAGAGGTTGGAGCATTATGGTCTGCTCACGATTCTTAACTCTCCTGGCGGATGATTTACTTTATTTCTAAACTTCTTGTCATTCACTTGACCAATTCTTTTCCCTTACGTGGCCAATTGTGCCCTTTCTTTTTCTACGTTCATATAACGTTCATATATCTCAGGCGGCCGTTAACCTGCCACAACCATATCATGCCGTTTCTCGTGTTAGTGTAACTTCGAGATGGGTTTTCGGTTACTCAGTTTTGGAAAACATACGCATGTCGGTTGCGGCGTCTTGCTGCGAGATAACCTCCATCCCTCGTGGAAGGAGTTGCGCTAGTCGCTAATGTGTATCCATGTTTGCGTTTGCCTTTTTCGTATATCATTCCTTCTCCTGCGGCCGGTTCCAGGTCGTTGGATGGTGATGAAAACAAAGCTTGCTGGAGGGCTTGTCGTCACCAGAAGTCAGGATTTGAAGATTTGAGATGAAAGATAGGAAATGAAATTATTCCTCGATGACCCGATTACCAATGCTCCCTTTAAACCTCATGCATGTGTAGATGAGCGTAGTGAAATGACATTGCGTGACTAAACCTGCAATGTTGTACCGTTTCAGAGCATAAGTAATGATATTATAATTTGGTCGGACTGGGACATGCTACACTAGTTAGGGGCTTTATACATGTTCACCATCTATCCAGACTGGCGCACATTCCTCCGGGGTTTGTTTTCACGGTTTGCTTAGATGAAATCCAGTATCTTTAGGAAGGAACATGCTTCTCCTTGACCGTCTCTTACAATGAATCTCTGACATACAATACCGATTAACTCTACTCAGAGTAAACGTATTCGAGAATGAGTTACCCTTTCCCAGTACAAGTTACCGATATTGATAATCTCTGGCCTTTTGTATCTAGGCCACAAACTTTCCTCCACACCCACCGCAAACTTCTCCCGAAGATTCTATACTTGTTCCCGGCCCGAAGTTCTCGACAGCAACCCGAGTCAATTCTGCAACCTTGAGGCATCGAAGTTCACATACAGCACATATTCTCGATATGTCTGGAGCCATGATAGCAAGCCCTGTTGAGGCGCAGCGGGCTGGTCAGAAATATCAGTATGGTAGTCAGGTGGGATGTCAAGGTATTGGACTTACCAAACATATGCCCGTTTTCACATTTGGCTTCATCCTCTTCCAAACGCAAGGCTGCATCGCAAAAGATACAGTGTTGATGTTCTGCAATGTCTTTGAACTGCTCCCTGAGTGGTGTGTTATGCAACTCTGGTGAAATCTTGCTTGTGGAAGTAGTTCCGAGCACCTCAGGGCCGTTTCCGTACATCCACTCCCAGACCTGTCCTTCTGTAGTCAGTTGTTTCGTCGGCGCAACTGTACCAGCTGCCTCGTCGCGTTCCTCATCTCTTCTCGAGAACATCAGCTTGCACAACGCTCTTCTCTCTGGGTGCAGAGTACTGTAGCGTGACACAAGCACTGCTGTTGTTCCACCTCCAGGTGAATGTGCCAGACCCCAGATACGATATCTTGCTTCAGGGACTTGCAGTTGTGATGTATCTTCTTCCATCGGATCGTCTTCTGAGTCCTCTGAGTCGGAGTCTATGCCCTCAAGCGCAGCTGCTCTAGGTACCAGTCGTGTCGTCTGCCTTCGGATTCTGGCTGCCCATCTAGGCACAGATGCCTCTTCAGCAGGGAGATTTGTTTGAAACCAGTCTTGGTTGCGTATGGTAGCCGACAGCCTAACTATAGAGTAGTATGGAACAGATCCTTCCATTATATGACCCTGATCATGAATCATCAATCCTGAAATGTCGTCAGCTACAGCCCTTAATGCCCCTTGATTGACTTCATACCCGTAATAGGGTTTGAGGAGACCACTTCGCCCTCCTTTGGATATGTTGTTGAGCACTCCCAGGTATAATGAGGGTCAGTTGGCCTTGAGGCGTCGGCTACAAAGGAAATCTGGAATGGCTTTACATCGAACGGAGTGGTGATCACGCCCCGAGCTGTAGGCTTATTGCCGTCGTAGATTATCTTGGGCCGAGTTAGCAACAGCTTCCCCCAGTATCAGAAGTTTCGTACCTGATCCTGCCATTCAACGTATGCATCTGTGGTAAGAAACATGCAAATAGCTGTGGTATCTGTATCCTCGACTTCGATCTGAGGAGATTGACCTCGTTCCCATTTGTCTAAGATGGTGACTCTCCGAAATCCGACATGGTTCTTTGCTAGATACGCCAGTATGGCTACTCGTTTATCTTCGCTTCTGAACCAAGGACTCCATTTTAGAGAGAATGCGCTTCCGTGTGGAACGTAATCTGGATCTGTGATATCCACGGCCTTCTTGTGTTAGTAGTTTTCCCAGTTAATTGTGTTAGGATATCCTACATCTTCTTTGGTATGCCGACCTTTACCATCAAATCGACTGACTTCTCGAATATCCCAGATAGTCTCCTCACTGGTAGGATCACTCTCTTTTGGCCGTGAGAAGAGTTGCACCGACATGACAGCAACCTCTTCCATGTCATTGCAATATGCCAACAAGCCCCTACCTGTATCTACCTTCTTGGCCCACGAAAAAGATTGAATACGTTCATTCATATTCCGGTAACCATCCTCCTGATTGGCGTCAGGTAACGGGAGTTGAGCTCCAAGACCCCAAAGCGTCTTCCACGCCTTAAAACTCCTGGTTCGCATACCTGCAATCATGGCAGATTGCCGGTCGATATGCTCACCTATCGCGTAGATACATCCGCTTGTAGAAAGGGCCGTTAAAATTGGCCGGAGGTTGCATCCAAGCCCATTTGGTGACCATTCCAACCTCACAATCTGGCAAATGGGAGCACCTGAGCCTGTGACAAGGCCGCTTCCCACGCCAGGAAACCAATTCTCGTCATTAGCTGGTGGCCCTGCTACTCTGATGCCCGAAAACGCACAAAGTTGAGCGTTGATGGTTGGATCTGGACGGATCAAGCCTGAGGCGCGGTAAGAGAGCGTATACTGGCTTTGTAACTCTTCATCTTCTGCTGCATCATCCGGGCCTCCGCTCCTTGGGTACTCTGGGAGAAATATGTAGATTGTGTCATCTGTTGAAACTGCAAGCTCAGCGTCGCAAGACCACGCCAGGGCATGCGTTGTAAGTGGACGCGACTTGAGATGAATAGTTTTGAGAGGCCGTGTCTAGATACTTGAGCGGTCAGCATACAGTTTCTCAAGATTCACTCAGAAGCACAATGTAAGATTTTTTCTGGTCCGGTACATTTTGACTCGGGTTTCTTTATAGATGAACATCATGAGTGGTGTATTGTTGTTGTGATCTCACCTTCGATTTATCCATAGTGGCAAAAGTATGGTATTTGTCAGGGACAATATACGAGAAACAAGGTGAACGTACAGATTTACACCATCCTATTGAAATGTGAGATCCGCTTGTGGTTTGCCTGGCTGCGGCGGCGCAAAATGAGGTTCTGTTTAAAGGTTCGTGCGAAATGTTCAACATCAAAATCCTGCTGACTAAGGCATAGAATGTCTTCATAAAGCACAACAAAATTGCGGCCATCGCGGTCTCTAGTGGCTTACAATACACTCTCGCCGAGGTAATCTGTAATGAGGAGTTTTATTAAAGACCAACCACTCAGTATGCCCAGTTTGGGCTATTAGTATTGAAGCATAAATACACCAATCCTTGTACAAGACGCCATTCTCCCTGTTTCTTATGCCATAGGTATATAATCATAACAAATACTCGTTCAATTACAATATTTAGCTCTCCATGAAGGATCCCAATGCCCAGAGAAGCCCACAGCCTGCAAGTGCCGTCGCGCCAACGACCTTCTTGGTCCACCAGTTGTCATCAGTCAAAGCCTTAGGCTTTTGGATCTTCCTGGCGGACCCAGTTGGGGCACTTGCAGGTGCCTGCGCAGATACCTTCTCTCCAGTCGCTTCCTTGGTGGCCTCTGCTTCTCTTTGTTGCAATTGAGCAATCTTCTTGCTGAGGGCCAAAAGATCCTCCTCAAGCGTCAGGTTTCCGCTGCGGTCAACCTCAACATTCTGGATGTTGCCGAAGAAGTCTGTGATAAGGCGGCTACGAGCGTTCTCTTCACCACCAGGGAATAGATCATAGCGCACACCTGCGTGGGAGTGAATCTTGCTGTAGTCGTAGCTGTCAAACAACTCGCCGACTGTCTTCTGACTGTTGAGATCTTTGACGTTGTTCTCGAGAAATTCAAGGTTGTAGTACGTGTATCGATCAATGACAGCAACTCCGACGTCGTTGTCGGCGTGGTGCGAATAGGACGATTGGTCAAGCTTGGAGGAACCTGTGGCGATAATATTGGGGGAGTATAGCCTGCTGTACATGGTATTCGCCTGACAAGTATCGATCATGAAGAGGATTTCATGATATCTGAAGAAAATGTTAGCACCGGATCAGCATTGATAACAAGATCATCGCTCACCTCTTCTTCTCCCACATCTCCTCAAAGGCGTTGGCAAGATCGAATGCGCCAATCTCCTCAGCATCCTGAAATTTCAGAAACTCATTCCCGCCATGACCTGTCATGTACACCAGAATGTTGCTTCGATCATCAGTAAGGAGGCGCTTGCTTCGAGGCATCTCGGCGCCAACGCGATCGGTCAAGAGGCGAATAAAGTTCTCGACTGTGACCTCATAACCACGGTAGTCCACCTCGATATTGTCGCCGTAGAGATCAACTGCGCGATCTGAGTTACTGTAGACGGTTCCGGGGAAGGCATTGCGGGGGTTGCAAGCCATGTCGTCGGGAAGCATGAGGATGATCTGGGAGTCGGGGATACCGAGACGCTTGACGGTTCGGTACATGGAGAGGACATTGGCGAGGTGGCGGTAGTTGAACCAGAACCGCGATGTGCATACGAGAACGGCCCAGTTGCTGGTATGTTCGGCGAAAGCGGTTGTTGCGAACAGAGCCGCTGCCACGAGGGCATGGAATCGTAGATCGGCGAGCTTCATGGCGGGGATGCAATGCGATGCGATGCGATGCGATGCGATGAAAGGAAATAGTTGACAAGGGAGCGTGGTTGAGGAACTAATGAGCGAAGGTTAGAGGCCAGATGCGGAGAATAGCATATCAGTTGGCCACTAGCAGTTGGATGATGTTGAAGTTGCTGAGAGATGCTCCCTCAGGCTTACAAATCTATAGAGCGACGATGATTGACCATGAATTCCATGGGTTTAATGGTATCCCTTTTCGGATCAACGTCACCAAATGGAGGGAACACCTTAGCATTACCTGGGGATCTTACCGGATCTGGATCCGGAGTTTTCGGCGTCTAGCGCCCGAAGCGACCACCCAGCTCTAGCTCCCCTGGCGCTTATACTGATTGGAGGCACTAACAATTTCCCAATTGAGTCAGTCACCTGGTACAGACATTGAACAAGTGACACATCTTGTCTACTACGCAGTATGTTTGAAGAAAGATGCTTGGGATGAGTTAATTCAGGTGCTAATGAGCGTCTCCTATTTCCAGACCGGGATAGTAAAATAGTTGGGGATTGACTTTTGTTGGTGCCATGCAATGTTTGATGATGGCTTCTGAAATGGTTCGACTTGGTGAGATATGTTCCGATATTGGACGTGGCAGGTTCATAGATAATCTGCTTGGGCAATGTCGACAGTAGAATCAGGCAGGTATGGTTCGGTGATTGGAGACCAATTTCGTTACGATTGTATGTATGTACGTGATATGTATGGCGAGTATTGGTCTTACATGACTTTTAGTAAAGCAATCGCCCACCAAGTAATCGATAGTGTTTTAGCGTTACGCGTCAATTTTTGAAATGTATTGGTCTCTGTAAGCTGACAGACTCTCCATCTAAGGTTGTTTTCACTTCTGACCTGTAAGAAGTACGAGAGCCTTCTTCTAACGTGATGACAGGCCCAGGTGGGGTGTGCGAATTGAGGCTATTTCGAGATCTGCTGGCTTACACGTCAAAGGCGGGTGGTAGCAATGGTTCAGAAGACCACAATTGCCACATGTTATCGAATAAATGCATTGGCTACTTGCATATTTTGAACCCTTTATCCTAGGCTGAATATTCTGGCAATAATTTGTCTTGCACGGATATCCCGGCCACGAGACCCATAACCCCCTCTTCGTCTTTCTCCTCTTGAGAGTCATGATGAGAATCGGATTTTTTTTCTCTCTCTCGGTACAAAAGATAACGATAGCCGCAATCTGTAATTAGTAAGTTACTTACAGTAGCGCGGCGGAGCTGCATGGAAGAAAGTGCAAAAAAGGATTGGAAGTCCAGGAAAAGAAAACGGAAAAGAAAAAGAGGACCCTGCATTGACTCCACCATGACGATATCGGTAGGATAAGATGAGACTTGAAAAAGCCAAATCAATTTAAAGACCAGAGGCCATGGATATAAGATATGAGCCACTGAGAACCAGTATCACTGTTGCACAAGCTACCATTTGTGCTACACCGAGGTGAATGACAACTCCACAGAGCCTCAGTCATGCATTGTCAGGTGGACTGAAGAAGGAAAAAAAAGAAAAAAAAAGGACCGGGACCGGAGATAGAGACGGAAAAGGTACAGAACTAAAGTACAATCACATGAAAGAAAATATTTGGGGACTCGAGTCGTGTTTTGAATGGCGTAGGTTGATCCACTTGAAGTTTATAGCCGCTACCTTAACCCATGCAATGACAATTGACAGGACCAGGGCCATGTCAAGGATCATGTACTGTATGCGCAGCTACTTAGTGGTACTGTACTGGACTGGACTGGCCGAGGTCAACCAAGCAATGGCATCCTGCATAGAGCCACGGGGGTACTTTATTTGAAGCTGTTAGGTCGAGGCACCAAAACGTTCAGTGGTTGGACTATGGTCCGAAACATCAGCTTGAAATGCCTCAAACATCACCTGTCATAAGCGAATGAATGAGCTGAGGGCAGGGGAAAACCTGGGGTTGGGGTAAGGTCACGATACAATGATGTATTATGGTCATGATGGGAATTAGAAAACCCCCAAGATCCAATCTGAACCCCCAATCTTGTATATTGGAACTTCCTTCGCTTTTCTTTCAGCTAAGGTACCGATGAAAGACAGACAGTACAGTACCTTGGGAAAGATTGATGACCGACCATGCCTACTGGCTTGGCGATTGTCTCACGATGCCAATCCAATACTCTTCAACGATGCTGATCGATACTACTTAGCGCATGGTGACAATCCACTTTGAGAGGGCGTCTCCAAATCTGATCCTGGAACCGCTTCTGAATGCCGTGCAGGTTTGTAAAAATGTTTCTTGTTTTTTTTATTAATTTTATTTCTCGACTACCGTCCAGTACAGTAAATAATTTCTGTGGAGGGAGGGAAGCCTGTTCATGATACCCCGCTGGGTCTGACCCTTCCCATGTAACAAAAGTACAGTAGCAAGTAAGGCAAGGCAACCCATTCAAAGAATGACTGACCCCTCTCCTCTTCTTCTCCTCTCTCTGTGGGTGTGCGTGCGTTGCCTGTGTTGTGTTGTGTTTCGTTCGACATTTTGATTGTTGGAGAATCAGGTCCATTGCTAAAAGTAGACATGATCCATCCATCGCTGTCTTGTGTCGTCTCGTCCCTCCAGTCTTTCCTCCTCCTTCTTTGTTTCCCTCTTTCATCCATCTCTGTCCATTCTATCACTTTATCTCTTCTCTAAAACATCCTATAACCATAAAAAAGGATCGAACCATTTACCCCTTTGAAATACCTCCTTTCTATCCCTTCATCTCATCTAACTTAACCTCATCTTGTCCGGGGTGACACGGTGTGTTCACCTCAGGTCAACGGTCTGGTTTAGGTCTGCCGTGCAACGGTGACTCGCTGAGGGGACCAACCTCCCTAGGTGGTCACCTGCTACTGCTACTGGTCCGTGGCGTGTAGGTACTTTCTCTGTACATGCATTCATATTTGAGATATAACGGCATAACGTCCGATATCTAGGAGAATCGGATATTTTTCTACATACCTACACATTCGGCGGATATTCCTTCTTTCAAGCTCAAGTCCAATCTTGGTCTGCCTGTGTGCCTGGGCTGCCTTGTCTTGCCTTGTCTTGCCTTCCTCGTCGGCTTAATAGTGGACGCCCTGCACTTGCACAAGCTCCAAATAACTTTACTAACTTTACTAACTGTGCAACCCGCACCAGGCCCCAGGCCCCAGGCCCAGAGTATTTGACCACCCCCTTGACCTCTCTCTCTTATTCGCTTGCTTCAGACCAACCTCACTTCTCTCCTCCCCCAAAGTAACTCTCTTTACTGCCTTTTTCTTCACTTATTCGACATCTTTACTCTATTAGCACACTCCTAAGGTTTTCCTTCTTTGGTTGCTGTTGACGTCTTCATCATGGGCCGTACGCCGGCCTATATCTTTGTCGTCAGGTACGTTTCCAGCTACAGTACCATTCTCAGACCCCTGTCGTCATGATGCATCCTCGCAATCGCATCGCGCAACTCAGCGCAGCGTCTATGAGCAGGAGCACGATCCCCTTGAAGCATTTCAACTGACTTTTGACACAGGCACGGTAATCGTCTTGACGCTGCCGACAAGAAATGGCATCTTTCGTCCCCTACGCCTTACGACCCTCCTCTAACCTATGGTGGCTGGCTCCAAGCTAGAGCTGTTGGTAATCAAATCTCCAGCATTCTCGAACAAGCCAAGGCCGATTACGAGTCGAACCCCAAAGACACCAAGAGGCGTCGCCGATTTAAAGTCGTCATTCATAGCTCGCCTTTCTTACGGTGCGCCCAAACATCCATCGGAATTAGCTCCGGGCTCGCCCAGACTCCCCATGAGTCGCCTTACCGTCCAAACGACATATTTGTTTCTGCTACCGGTCCGCCAAAGCACTTTCGATCTACGATATTACGTCTCGATTCATTCCTCGGAGAATGGCTATCCCCCGAATACTTCGAGCAAATCACTCCGCCTCCCGGCGCCGCTCTCATGTTGGGAAGCGCAAAGGCCGAATTGCTGAGGCGCGAAGACTATAGTGCCTTGACTTCTGCACCCGCGCCCGCTCCCATGCCCCATAGAGGCTCTACTGCCTCGTTATGGAACGGTTCACCTGCCGCTAGTCCATCTCTTGGGCCCATGAGACCAGGGTCCTCGGCAGAAAGCTCGTCGGGCTCGGCCATGGCAGCAGCTTTGACAGGCCAGCTGGCTAGCCAGCTTACCAAGAAAGGATATACAGTTCCGAAGCCCAACTACGCCATCTCGAGTTCTGGAAAGATTCCTGATGGATTTGTGGCCCATGCGCGTGATGAGTGCGTGGTAGTGGATTACCAATGGGATTCCATGAGAGCTCCACTGGATTTCGGAGATGGTGGCCAGCTTGGGGAAGAGTGGACAGACATGCACAAGAGGTTTCGACGAGGTCTCAAGAAGATGGTGGATTGGTACGCTACGACTGATGCGCCTGATGAAATGGTCACGCAAGCGGCTGGAGCGTCCCATGAAGGCACCAACAATGAAACGGTCTCTGAAGACGAGGATGTGGAGACTGTTGTTATTCTCGTATCTCACGGTGCTGGTTGCAATGCTCTGATCGGTGCCATCACTCATCAACCCGTGCTTATGGATGTCGGAATTGCATCCATCACTATGGCAGAGCGGAAACAAGATGTCGACTACAATACTCTTCTGGCCGCATCAGCCAACAAATCGCAAAACGTCGAGCCCCATGTCTCGCCTCATCAGATGTACGATATTCGAATGTCCGCAAGTACTGATCATTTGCGCTCAACCACTTCGACTCCAGTATCTGCTAGATCAAACGCGGCTGATACGTTTCCTACTACTGTACGGGGTCGCAAACCCAGCATCAGTGATACCGAAGGCCCTGGCCCCCTTATTGGCTCATTTGTCTATTCCGATCCCATCATACCTGGGGGCAGTCGTAGTGCTTCAGCTAGTGCAGCTTTTGGTTCGTCTATCCGCCGGACTTCTGGCTCTCAGCGGCCTCTAAACCGAGGACCAAGGCTTAGCACAGCCGTAGCGACAGAGACAACGACAGCAAAGGGTGAAACAACCTCAAGAAGCAACTCGCCAGGCGCCAGCACACCTTCATTCGGCTTATGGACCCCCCGTTCCTCGTCCCTCAGGCTCATGGACGACGGTAGCGACGATACCTCCGACAAGGAAGATTTCGATAACGTCTTGCCTAACTTCGGTCGCTTCAACAATACAAACGAGAATAAGAAGGACGAACCTCAGACCTCAACGGTCGAGATCGCCTCGAGTCTTCCCACTCAATCCTCCCTGCCTTCTCGCTTTGAGCTCAAGTCGACAAATTCGTTGACTATGGCCTTGCCACCGTCGGCGTTCTCCTCGCTGAGTTCGTTCTCATTTCCTTCAAGCGGAGAAACCACCCCAAAGGCCACTCCTCGAGGTCCTATATTGTCAGGCCCTATCCGAATCAAGACAGATGTTTTGCACGAACACGATAAGCCTGTCGAAGAACTTCAGATTGGACAGCTTGGTGACGGCCTGGGTGGGCTCTGGGGCCTTCCTCGGCCTCCTGGTGAGGCAGAGCGGTACCGCGACGTAAGCCTTTCCAAACGACGCTGGACGACTACCGAGCGTGCTTAACTCGACGCATACGACCTTATATGTTCTTCTACTCTATGTTACCTTCGACAGGGCAATGAGGAACGCTTTCATCTCCTCTCGCCCAATGTTTTAGCGCGCGTTGCTTCGTGTTGGTCGATTATTATTGTTTCAGTACTCGGCGACAGACAGGTCTGTCTTCTTACTCATAGCATCGGCGAAAAGGCGGGACATCATCCATATGAACAAGGAAGGCTAGCGATGCAAATGACATGCCGAGCCCTCGGCATTGGGATTGATACCTAAGGACGGGACGGACTTACACGACCACAATATGTTTTATTAGCTACCTCAGATCTTTTTGTATTTATCCAGTTCAGGCACATGATTTTGGCGCACATGGAGACAGGTATTCCGGTATATGGGTGGGATGGCACGGTACGGTACCAATTTCGTATGATAGAATGCCACTGAAGGCTGAAGATTGCTCGAATGCGTTTTCTATAGAAAATAATGACTGAACAAGTCTGTACATTACTTATGTCTATTGACGGCTCGCTAGAAATCCAGACTCAATAAACCCAAACCAAGGTGTGCAGTGCAATATGACTTCATCTATGGACCATAACAGAAATCAATCGCATGATCTAACTGCTCACAGTCTATATACTTGAAAACAGAAGGTATGCTTAAGCGCTCAAACATTGCTTCCAATGTGCACCCGCTCTTGGGCGAAAACGAAAATATAAGTCATGACATGTCCGTCCACCAACGCCTCCCATTCACTGTAATCTCGTCCAGCGTTCATTCAATAATCCATATTGAAATCCCGAAAAATCAATGTCAGCTTTTCCCCTTGTCCATCCGAATGTCTCAGAGACTCTATTCTTTCTCGTTTAACCAAAAACCTTGTTCATGGCCTGGTGAGCCAGCTCGACACCAAGGAAAGTAGCGGCGTTGGCGGGCACAGCACGAGCTAGAGCAGGGCCGAAACCAGGGAAGAAGGCCTTGACACCTCCCCTTCCGTAAAGCTCACGAACGATGCTGCCGACTGAGACGTTACCCTCAGAGGTCTGGAGACGAGACTTGACAGTGTCGACGGGGAAGACGGGGATCCACATAGCAACTCCGGCGGCTGCTCCAGCGCATGTGATAGCTGTAAGACTAAGCTGACCGCTAGGCTTTCCAGTGAGAGGGTCAACAGGTGTCATCTTGCGCTTGATATATTCGTAGGCGGCAAAGTAGGCAGCAGAACCGGGACCGTCACGGGCGAGAGTAGCAGCGCTACCGCGGAAGACGCTGCGAATTCCACCCTCCTTGTAGAGCTGTCGGACGACATCGACACCACCGTTGTACTTGGGCTTCTCACCGGGAGCAAGCTGCTTCTGACCCTGGACCTGGAGAATGACCTTGATGCGCTCGAAGGGGGCGGTAATGGCAGTCATGGGAATGGCGGAGATGAAACCAGCGGTTGAGATCTGACCGATTGTGAGGCCCTCGGCGGGGACTTCACTGACGCTCCGGACCATTTGCTTGCCCAGATCGTAACCCCAGAAAGACACGGCAACTGATGCAAGGTTAGTTCACTGAGCGCGGGGTTGTCGAGGAAGATAGAGACACATACACATGGGGGTAACACCAACGAGAGGAGCGCTCACGCCAGCGTAGAGACCTCGTCGCAGACCATCACGGGCGATACTTTTGCGCACAACATCGACAGCGGAGGAGTAGACGCCTCGCTCGGCGGTTTGAAGACGGACCTTGACAAGATCAAAAGGGTGTCCTACAACGACGGCGCAGAGGCCACCGAAACCACCGGCAGCAAATGCGCGAGCCTGCTGAGCGAGTCCTGAGGATGCGCCGGCCTTGGAATCGTCCTTTGGCTTGGGAGCGGGTGCGATGTTCTTGAGCTTGTCGGCAACGCTGGCCTCGATGGCGGAGTCTGGAGCGTCGGCAGAGGACATTGTGAAGGGGGTTTTGGGGGAGTAGGATATTACTGAGGAGTAGAGGAAGAGGAAGAGAGAGAGAGAAGGGGAGGAAAGGTATAAGCTGTTGTTATGGGTTATGAATGAACCTCGGAATGTCGAATGCGGAGGAGTGGGAGTGGGAGTGTGGGGT